>RANZ01000043.1:19362-109636 GCA_009805285.1 Neurospora terricola FGSC 1889 | reverse complement strand
GCCATCCCCTCTGCCTCTTAAGGTGAGAACGGCCAAGCGGCCGCGGTCGCGGCGCGGGGGGTCATGTTCCATCAATAATTGAACGCCCGAACGTCTTCCCCCATCTTGGTAATCGAATTACGGTGACCAACCCAGCCCGAGGAGCCAACACGGGACATCCGATCCGACATTATCTCGCGCCGAAGACCGAAGGTGGAGGAGGGCTGATCAAACGCAAGCAAGGAAGCAAGGAAGATTGATGGAAGGAATGGGAGAACAAGTTGTCTGAGATGATGCTACAAGGGCTGCATGTCTAATGACTACCTACGATAGTCCACCAAAGATTGTAGACGTTGTGTTCCCTCAATCTCAAACATACGTACTGTTGCGTTACAGTGAACCAGGTCTGCGGGTTTCCGTCACGGTATACCTACCTACCTGACCTCACTTTGGAGAAGGAAAAGGGACTGGGGAAAATATTGGACACAGGGAAGTTCCGGCGTCAGTTTTCTACCATCGTCAAGCACACACAGACACACGCGCGGCTGAGCTTGAAGGAGAGGCATTGCATCCCATTCTCTGCAGGTTTGGCGTCAAGGCTTCTTTCCAGCCACATGGAGGAATAAGACCGACGGGGGAAACACGGGCAAGCCCGACGGCGGGTCGTTGATAAGTCATTGCTTTCTCTCCTTAACCACTGACCGAACAGCATCACTCGGCGTCATCAAACCGTTCGTTCAGTCTCAGAAGCCCGTATTCCCTTGTAAGCGATGCCCTCTCGCTAGAGGTACGCAAGGGACGATCCAAGCAATTCATTATAGATTCATCATCATTCCAGTCTCCAGAGCCTTATTGTTGTGACGGCACGCACGCCTTGTGTCCGAACCATTGCGCAATGTCATGTCATACGCGATCTTCCAGTCTCGTGGGCCTTACAGTTTATTGGGAAAGGGGGGTGTTGTCGTACATCTATCTCAACCTCGTATCCGGCTGAGTATACCTACCCAACAAGGGTCGAAAGGTATTTCCCAGCCGCTATTGTGTCTTCACCCCTTACATCCTTTACCCCGGCGAGTCTAGGTAACATGCTAATGATTTGTTAGAACTTTCTCCTAGCCGCGAGTAAGGGGGTTGCAAAACCGAAGCAGTACTGACATACTAAGATGGACAAAACTAGGACAGTCATCTGCATACCACTGGCTATGTTGTGCGACGGGAATGATGGATAGAGACTGCCGCCTTTGCCGCCGCACTCCCTCCCGCAGCGGCAAGATTACCTCAGGTTCTACCTGCTGTCTTCCATTCCTTCAGCTCCTTCTCATAAGCGCTTTCGACACTGCCGTGACCATCGCTCACGATCATCGCATACTTCCAACTGCAGCGCTCCCCGGTTCACAGCAAGGGCACCGCAGCGCAGTGTGTCCATGTCTCGGTGTCACCGAAGCACGGAGACATACGACTACGAGACGGCGTACGGCGTATCGCAGGACTTGGCTGAGCCGCTGAGGCTTCACTCCCGTTATCCATCAAGGGAGGTCCTTTTTTTCGTTCGAGAAGCTTGTCTCTGACAAGAAGAGCAGGTGGTACCGAGCAGGAAGTGGATTTTTGCATCGACGCAAACGCGATCGAAGGAAGTGAGACATTCTATCGGATGTTCTCCAATCTTTCTCTCGCAGAATGTGCCGTGAGAGAGTGCATGTTGAGAGGCGCCACTGGCATCCGATGAGCGAGCGGGACCTGATAGTGGTAAGTGGTGATGGTTAGAAGATTCTTTCACGGAAGACCGGGCTCTTTGCACCACAGAGCTCGGTCTGAGATCTTTACCGCGATTGTATCACCGACGCCTCTAGCACAACAACCTCCCAAACCCGGTAATGACTTCCAAAACAAGAGGAAACTCAAACCGAAGAAGTGGTCTAACATCCGGAACGAGCTGCGTTACCGCGGTCGAGACGACATGGGCCATTCTAAAGATGATTCGCGTTAGCGACCGCAGCTGAGTGAATGCGTGATCATAACATAGATGAGTGTGTCAAACAGAGTGGGAGAGATGACCGCATGTACTACTTGAACGGGAGCAGATTTGAGGGTATTCGGTCAGAAGATGTCAAACTGTGAACTACAGACGATGTCGTCGTCTCTGACATTGCGTTCTCTAGCGCCCAGGGAGCATGGGCGATGATGGACAAAGACCAGAAAAAGGGGCAAGTAAACAACATGGGGGTAGGGGGTGCATCAAGCGACCAACTCGAGCGAGGGCATTCCGACCAAGAGCCCTCTCTGCTCTCACTAGCAAACGCTCCGTTACTTTTCACCCACTGCACTGCAATCCCCCCCCAATGACAGAATCGATGACTGCAGACGGCATTATGGATTTCTTTGCGGAAATAACCGACCACATGAGCTAATGTAAGAATTCTGCAGCAACCCCTCCAAGCTTTTGCAACAACAGCGAATCATACACCGGGCACAAACCTGCATCTAGTTTACGGCTTACGAAAGAACTGGACCCATCCTCCGTTTTCTCGTCTGCAGGGCATCTCCACTGCACCCGCCGTTCCGGCATTCTCCTCCGTCCACATTACTCCGACCACAGCCGAACCCGAACATCCGCCTTTGCAAACATCACGGGTCGGGTCCGCCGTCCGTACATATCGGAGTTTTGTATGGATAAGTGCGGCGGGCGCGGGGACCTCGGCTGGCCAAGCCCCAACTATCAAGTACCAACAGACCAACATGTTATCGGCACGAACTCGGCCGTTTGTCGTCTGATTGAAGTTGATCATATGAGTGCCAAGCAGGCATTGTGTGTAAAATCTACAGTCTCGAACCGGAGCCGAACGAACCACATCCTCACTCACCAAAGTGATCACCAAACGTCGAAACGTCCGGCACCGGGCATAACACCGGGCACCTCGGACCACACCACCAGTCCACCACATGGCGGGAGTCGGGAGACCGATCGAGTGACCCAGAATGACGGGTACGCAGTAAGGCAGTTGCATATCGCATCGGAAGTGATCGACCACCGAGCTTTTGAAGCGAACCTCTTCAGCCTCTGTATCGTGAAAACCCTTACATAGTAGTGTGCATAACATATGCAAAGCAACATCAAGTCTTGGACAATCTTTGCATCTCTACTGGCTCTTGCCGGTTCAATCAGTGACAGCAAAGCACGGAACCAAAGACAAAAGGAGATTTCCTTGCAGTCGTTAGCGGACCTTGAATCGTGAAGTTCTTACGACTTGCATCCGCTGCGGTAGGCTGCCCGTTGGGTGGGTGAGTGGGCTGAAGCCTGAGTGGGAATGTGGGATGTTTTAGCGTACTGTAGCCGGCAGCGTAGCGGTTTAAGGGGTCGGCATATGCATGCACTTATGCAATGCAGCTGCAGACAGAAAAAAAATAATCTGAAACGACGTTTCAGGTTTCTTGCGGCCTGAGTGGTTGGGTGAGGAATGGAGCGCAGTCAGTGGCAGTGGAATGGGAGCCGAGAAACATTCGTCCAGGTGATGTTTCAGAATTTCAAGATGCGGATGCTTCGCAGCAGCAGTTGTGAGAGAAAAAATGAAGAGGCTGGGGATGGATCATCATCATGGATCAGATGGGTCACGATGGGTCATGATGGGGAATAAGATGTCTGAGGAAAGAAAATAAGAGAAAATAGATGTGAGAAGTGATAGAATTATTGATATGGTTATGGCTACAACGGTGGTATCCGGAGATAAACAACGACGACTGACGGCGGCAACGGCAATGACAACGGTAATGGCAACGACAAGGATTTATCCATAGCCGACCGTACCAAAAACAACAATGACAACAACAAAATGATCATCAACGATGACACTCTGCGGTATCTAATCCATGGAGATATCAAAAATGCCTGCGATATGGACATTGGGCAAAGCAACCTCACCTTGAACGCTATGTACATCGAACTCCAGGTTATTGCATGATCCTCACCACCTTACTACTACCTACTCGATGATTGTTATCCGGTATCCCGTCTTCATCCTTCGGCGTCATTACGAATAGACTTCCAATGTGGCTGCATTAACAATGACAGTTTACAGTTGAGACATGACACATGCAATCCTACACCCGCCTCCCCATCTTCTCTCATCCTCATTGATCTACCGTTCGATCGATTCGCGAGCCTGCAGTACTGCAACCCTTCACTGCCGCCCCATCAGCCCAGTCAGTAAGGATACGACTTCACTTCTCCGGATACTTGACCCGGGCCCGGACCGGGAGTGAGGGAAATCCAACGACAGACGTGTAGTAAAAAAACGTCAACCTCTTCCTTTTGTGCTGTAGAGCCTCCTGTGTTGAGTGGCGGGAATGGTAGTACATAGGTAGATATTGATCTTTGTTGGGCCACACGACCCAGCATGGCATATCATGACATCGCCATCCGCCAAACGTCCCAAGGAACTGTCAGGCCGGACCAAGCAACAATGTCTTTTCTTTTCTTTGGAAAGGAGATGGCTGGAGGCTGGGAAGCGTGTGAAAATCGTTCAAGTGTCGTTCGTAAATAGAGAGGCCGGTAAACCTTCTCTTGCTCGCGCAGAAAGATATACTTGGATACATCGCGGTTTAAAAACCACACGTGAACATAACATGGAATCTAGACTTCCATCACATACCTATCATACCTTACCCAGTATCCCATACTCCAGCAGGGATCTATGACACACGCGTGGGCTCCTGGCAGGTAGGCATTCGGGGACTGGACCGAAGTGAAGGAAATACCTAGCAGGCACGACGACCGATGACATGGCTGGGAAAGGAGATCGAGCACGAGCTCCGGATTCCGGGCGATCCTGCTCTTGCTCCTGATCCTTCCCGATCCTGCACCCTTTGCAGTGTCTGACACCGCAAACCACACGAGACCATGTGGTTGAACTGCGGTTGCTGTTGCCGAGTTGCTGGTTGGCCTTGACATAGGATCCATGCAAGTGTTCTAGACCTTTGGGTCATAGCCGTGAACGTCGTCATTGATACTGTTTGTATTTGGTATATGTTATGGGATATCATTTTCTCCTGTTATGGTAAACCAAAAAAAAAAAAAAAACCAACGCTGCCTACCTACCGCTCGTTGACTGACTGACTGACTGACTGACTGACTGACTGACTGACTGACTGACTGACTGACTGGCTGGCTGGCTGGCTGGTTGTTTCAGATCCGGCCATTGAGACCATAGATAGCACAGAGATCAAGTGTCTAGAACAGGTTTTTGGGCTCTTTTCGCACGGTAACCCTGTTCTCGCTTCCCCTTTTCGCTGCCCTTTTGAATGTTCAAAACAAGCCGGCGAATACTTGGACCCCCCTCCATTTACTTCTTTTTCCCGGGATCATACTTTTCCTTCCAGATCCTGGTGTACGACGATGAGTTAGTTACTGTGGACGTGGTGTGAAACGGAGGGGGGTGGGGAGTAAGTGTCAAGTTTAAGAAAGAGGCTGCGAAACTGCGTGAATGGAAACAGAAAACGGAGTGATGTGCCGGCCGATGGACGCTGGAGGTCCAATTTTAGACAGATCATGGCCGTTGCGGGATCAGACCCCTTTCTCAACCTGATCCTTTCTCAGGAACGGCTGAGAGGAGACTGCCCAAGGCGATGCACAACATCACGACATATGAGAAACAGGGCGAGCAGAGATGCCTGGTCGTCGATGTCCCAGGGAAGGACTAGCACCCTGTCGCATTACCAGTCCGCAAGTCATTTCTGAGAGACCCTGCCTGCGGCCTCGGAATGTCCCGATACTCGGTAACCGTCGTCATTGGGTTGCGTTGGGGTGTTGTTGGTGGGAAAGAACGCGGTTGATGCTCGGCAAAGAACGAGATGAAAGCGCTTACCAGGTATTGCCCATGATCTTGTTTCCGTTCTTCTCCGCCAGGCGGTAATATTTTGCGGCGGTGTACTAATGGGAAGGGTTGTTGGTCAGCCTTATGTGTGATATATCTCTTTGAAACGGTCAACCGAGGTGAATCTCCCCTCCGATTTGCCCTGCTGACCAAGCCTCATTGATGCCCAATAGTTGCACAAGAAAGCAAGAGCCCACAAGGCTGGTCCGGGAAAAAGGAAAACATTGTGGTTCGCAGATGATGGCATGTTGATGTGTGCAATACTAACTTTGTCCTTTTTGGTGCCAAATCCTTCCAGGTAGCACCATGCTACTTCGTTCATGGCGTCTTTTCACGGTAACTGTGTTAGCCCACAATTAGAAACAGGTACTCGGGGGAGACGTACCGGAATCTCCCAAATTCGCCGCTGTCTCGTAGTATTGTTTCGCGGCTATCGGGTCTTTAGGAATACCCCAGCCATGACGGAAACAATTTGCCAGTTCGAATATGGCCAGGACGAGCTCGCCTTTGGCAGCGCCGCCCTTCTTGAGCCCAGCCTGGAGAGCGAGTTGTTCGATTTCGGCGGCGTTTGAGGCTGCTGCTGAGAGGTATGTCACGGCTTTGGCTGCGTCAGGGGTGCATCCCCATCCGTGCCTGCATTCGCGTTAGCGATGGACAGATACACCCGTATACAGTTGTCAAGTGTCACAGAGCCATTGCCGCAACAGACGCAACAGAACATTCTGGGCAACACACCCGAATCACTGCCTTACGAACAAGCACAAGAGACGGATGGAACATCGGAGCGGAAGAGGTAAGGAGGCACATACCGCAAAGCAAGGCCGTACAGAACTTGGCTTAGGGGATTATTTGCCCCTTCCGGGTCAGCCAGTTTTCCAAATAGAGCAGTGGACTCCTCCAAGTTTCCTTCTTCATGCAACTTGATGGCCTGCTGGATATCTTCATCAATAGCTTTGGACGAAACAGCTTTGGTTACAGGCGGAGCAGGCGCGACAGCCCCAGGTTCGTTCTTCAAAGGCCATTCTTCCACTTCGGTGGGACCACTCCCCAGGCGCATACGGGCAAAGTCGTTACTAACGCTGCGGGTAGGGCTAGCCGGACGGGTTCCTGGACGACTGCGAACCTCGGAGTTTTTGCGTGCCAACATGGTTGCGCGCTTCTCCCATTGAGCCTCTTTGCCCTCCTTATCTTCATCGCCTTCGGGGACCACGATAGCAGGCACGTCCGGCAGGTTCTGAGGCACATTCTCGGAGCTCACTGGGTTACGGTGTAAATGGAATCGTGACACGCGCTTGGCTCCGGGGCTCTTGACGGTTGGGCTCTTGGGATTGCTGCTCATAGATTGGCTACGACTGCGATTGCTGCGGAAGACGTCCAGACTAAGGCGACCCCTTGCTGGCGTTCCTGATGCCGTCTCGGCGGACAGGTACGAGTCGTGGCCGGCATCATTCTCGGTTATAGGGCTCGCAGGAGGAAAGATCCTCTCCTCGGTAAACGTATCGGTACGGACGAACGTGATTTCGGGGGCACCGAGGTGCGTATTGGGAGATGGGGAATGCGCCTCGGAGTCGCCCTCTTCGTGGCTGTGCTTCTTTTTTGCGAACAGGCCCATGATGATGTATAGATACAGTAACGATTACAATTGCAGAGTATGGTGTCGGGTATCGATATATAGTCGGTTGGAAAATGGGATATTGAATACGAAGCGTAGGTGTAGGTAGGATTGTTGTCTGAACTGTTGATATGTAAGCGCCGCGCGGCGTTCAAGTTAGTCGGGAGCTAAGACGACGACAAAAGAAAGCGAGTGGTGTTATATCCAAGAAGGCGTTGGTTGACAAAGATGCCGTCGGTCGGGATGGCGGTGATGTTGTTGACTATAGATTCACGGACTGGGAACTTGGAGGAGAAGAAGCTTGTGTAGATCTGGGTTCTGCGCCCGGCGCCATCGGAAAGGACGTAATCTTTCAGCTCATCGACGAGTTGGAGGCATCGTTCTCGGACGGGGAGGGATCTGGGTTCGGTTCGCGACACGCGGAGATTGGACGAGGTCCCCAATGTCCAAATTGTTCTAGGCTGGCGCAGACTGGCAGGCATAGGGCAGGCATCTCCAACTTCCCCCTCCACCGCAGCCAGGCACCGCTCGAAGGGGGTAAGGGTATCCCTTGAGTGGGACAGATGGCGGGGCTTAGCCGCTATATTTGGGGTTTGTTGGAGGCTCTGGGGAACCTTTTGGGCCAGGTCTTTCGCGGCACACGAGGCTGGGGGGGGCGTTGGTTGGTCCGGGCTCACTGCCTTCACTTCAGTTGCGTTTCATGACAACATTGGCGGGCGCAGTCACCAAGGTACGTGATGAAGCCTCCATTATCTTCGCCTTCTCTGTCATCTGCTCTCAAAGTTCCCTTCAGCCTCTTCTCATCAGGTATCAACTATGGTGACATGCTATCAACTCTGGTACGAGTGTTGCTGAATTTGGCTCCGTGGTGCTACGATGAAAGCATACCAATACCGAGACGCGGGTTAACACATGAAAGATTCGGATGTAACAAATATTCATTCATGAGTATCATAGGAATTCGGGGTGCCTCCTCACCACTTGCAGCTTTTTCGAGTTTTGCCGAATGTTGATGAGGGCAGTTGAACTGTTTGCATACACGGGCAGAGCCATTACTAGCCTCGAGCTGCTTGCTAACCTAGCTCTTCTCACAGTTCTCATCGATATCTTCACCAACCTGTTTGTTTTGAATTGACCAAATGTGAGGCGTACGTACCCCAGGCTCCGTGGACGCACATCTAGCTAACTGCGAGACAAGCAAATTCGTAATTGGTTCCCACTTTGCTCAGCCGTTGATTGGACACCATCTCCTCTGTCTAACTCTTTTTGGAGAAGTCTGCACGCCACCAGTAACCGAACGCCAGACAAGCAAGCACGCAGCCAAACCACCACCGGACCACCGACGATTGCAGCAGGCGTGATCGGGGGACCATGAGCCAACGCGTCGGTGTACTGCACCAGGTCTGCTCTCTTCACACTCTATGACCAGTCTTGCCAGCTTTAAGACTGCTTAAATCTCGAGCAGTGCTCATATAAACAGTGGTTATGGCACCCAGGAAACCTCCGCCGCCCCCAGTTGTGCGCTTGACCGCCAAAGGAGTCCCGGCCAAGAAGCGTGGCCCAGCTCCAAAACCAATATCAGAACGTCCCTGGACGGCCCCAAAGCCTGTGAGAAGGGTCGAACGCTCTTATACCAGGGAACGCAAAATCGAGGTTCTGCAATTCCTGCTGAACCATCGAATTGCCGATTATCGTCCACGCAAGGCTCCTCGTCGTCGAATCGGCCAGCCGCCACACGAACAGGAACCCGTCCCCCAAACTGCGACCCGCGACGCCAACGGACAGCTGGTCTGGTATCGTGCTCCTACTTATGTTGAGGCTTCCGAGTGGTGGAAGATTCCCATCCCAACCATCCAAGGCTGGTGGGATTCCCGCGAGAAAATCCTAGAGGGCACAGGCCTCGAGCTGCCGAAATCAAATCCAGGTGATTCCCCGGGTTCCGATCAGCCAAGACCGGGAGCCCATGTTGAGTTCATCGTTAATCCGCAAGCACCTCAACCGGCATCTCGAGAAGGATCTGAACAGTCACAGCCTCAACAGCAACCACAACAGCAACCGACTGCGTCTTCGAGTGGTGGAAGTGCGAGGGGATCTCAGCAACGCGTGACCATGACTGGGGAAGGAAACCGTGACGGAGCCGCCAGGAATACTCCTGCTCGTGCTATCTCAATTTCTTCCGCTTCTTCCACGCACACTGCAGCTCTAGGGGCGAATGTGAACTCGCAGGCTGCTCCAAGACCGCCCGTTGCCCAGGTGCCGCCGACAGGGCCACGCACACAAAAGACCAACGGTCCTGCCGTTGTACAACCTGGTCAGCAACTCGACAGACCTCCCGCCCAATGGACGGTGAACCATCATCCCTATGCTCCTCGTCCTCCTAGAGAGCCGTCTTACTCTCAACCGCCTCAGCCTCCATTTTTCAACCCCTATCAGCCTAAGCCTAACCAAATCCCGCCGCAGTATCATCAGTTACAGCCCACGTATCCTCCGCAAGTGGCTCATCATCAACCGCCCCCGGGATACCCTTATCAGCCGGGACCGCCCCCATTCAATCCTCAGCATGGCTATGGCCAGCCTCCTCCTCCTCCTCCTCCTCCCCCTCACTATGGTCCTCCGCACCAAGCCCCCCATATGTCAGGTCCTCCTCATGGCCACCCCGGGTACCCGCCATATCCCCAACCTGGCCCAGGAGGCCCAGTACACCCACCTCATCAAGGTGCACCATACCAAGGAGGACCTCCGCCACAGCCATACCCGGGAGCCCACCCGGCACCATATACATATGGTCCACAGTTCCAGGTGCCAATGATAGTTCAATTTCCTCAATTCACGCCCTATTATGCAACCCCCCAGGCGCCTCCGTACGCGCAGCCTGCTGCGCCTCCTCCCAACCTTCCGCCTCAACCTCCCCCGTTTGCACCGGGCGGACCGGGGCAAGTTCCCGGTCCAGCACCGGGAATGGTGCCAGTGCCACCATTTCCAGGGCCGAGAGAGTTTAGGCCGCCCGGACCAGCTCCCCCTCAGCCTGTCCCCGGCCCTGTAAGCGTCACTGGCAGCACCCAACCGCCTCAGGCGGCGGCTTCCGGTCGGGCCCCGAATCCCCCGATAACTCCTCCGAGACAACAGCCTGCGGGACAGCCATCGGATGCACAAGAACCGCAATCCGAGTCAGATGAAGCGTCACCAGCCGGTCAGCTATTGGCCGAGCAAGAGGCCAGGAATACGGTCCAGGACAGCCAGGGCCAGGAACAGTCGGCTGACAAGCGGCCTGCCGAGTCAGTATCATCCCCGGAGGCTGGAGCAGCATCGGAAGAGCAGGACCAGGAAATGGGCCAGGACCAGGACCAGGAGCAAGACCAGGAGATGGACCAGGACCAGGAGGAGCAGGAGAAGGATCAGGACCAGGACCAGGAGATGGACCAGGACGTGGACCAGGATGTGGACCAAGAGATGGCTCAGGATCAGGAGGAGCATGAGCAGGAGCAGGAACACCACTCATCTGCAGACATCTCCGCCAGCGAGGAAGCTGACAAAGAGGACGGTAACAACGTCTCAAATGAGACCCATGAAAAGCCACAGCAGGATGGAAGTGCAGATGTGGATTCTACAAAAAGAGGCCGGTCCCAGAGCACATCCCCAGTGCCGACACCTACTTCCCCTGCTTCAGAAGAGGAGTCATGATGGGTACAGCTGCCTGGGCCAAGACGGAACGACAGCATGGTATTCATCCGTTGGATAAAGGCCACAAAATGGGAGAAGAGACCCGGAACAAGTAGCGTAAATCTCAAGGCATGACGAAGCGATTGGTTGATGAATTAACGATGTAGAGGAACGGAAAAAAGGAATCAAGAGGACCTTATTTTGGATTGTCAGGATTATTCGGTAGTTAACACCAACCAAAACACAAATATATACAATTGGTCGTTTCCATCGATCCCTCCCTTCCTCGCCTCGAACTCTGATAGGAATACAATACACCCCTGGAAAGCTTGTTAGCTCAAGACCTCTGGTCAACTTGTCCAGGCGTTTCCACATCAACTTTATGTGTTTTCTTCGATTACGGGGGCTCAAAATTGATATGAATATGTCAAATCAGATTCTAATAATCTGTTTTTGGTTGATAATTATACATTTCGAAGTACCATTACGGCGTTCAGGACGGGTTGGTATGAATCTATCGGGTGCCAAACTAACAAACAAACCAGTATTGGACTGTATAAACAAAGACTGGGTGAAGAACTGGTAGAAACATAATCCCACACCCAGCCGGAGGGCCCGTAAGCGTCTGATTATTCAAGATCTCAACATGGATCAAGTTGATTTTGTTTGGGGTTCGATTCCAACACTCGGTCCCAAACACTGGCTGTCGCGTTTGTATCCTGTGACATTGGACGACATGATTAAACTCATCGCAATCCTCGCGATATCCATGATCCACGAGTCGAGGACTGCCCCTTCCGTCTGATCATCGGCACATTTCACCACACAAACCAAATCTACTCGGCCCCCCCCCCCCCTTCGCAAAAAAAGTAATTTCACTCACTTGATGCTCGCATCAACTACAAGAAGCCATTCCCAACGCTTTCTCGCTGCCCTCAAAATATCGTGGTGCCTATGGTGGTCAAGTCCTCAACCACGAACTATCGAAGCCAACGAAATCGTCATCGCGCCTTCCCTAAGAAGCAAAGCAGAGAACAAGTCAATAGCAAGCCGTCACAACCGCCACCCAGCCAGTCAGTCAACCACCCCTCGCCTCCATATCTTCATACCAGGGCGCGGTCTCCTACCCTTCAGGAGGCGCCACCAGCACCCCACCGACGGGAACGATCACAATGTGCCAAACAACCCTCTACAAAGACACCCACTGCAAACATCGCTGGATGCGCATTTCACCATCCCATCGATGCTTCCCCGGCGCGGGCTTCATCACCTGTCCCTCTTTCTCTTTCAACAACACCCACAACAACACCCACAACAACAACTACCTCTACGACCACCAATCCCCCGACGGCTTCTGCCATCAACCCCTCTGCCCCTACCAGCAACATCCCCACCCCAACCACACCCCTCCCTTCTCCCCTTCCATCCAGGGTCACTACGTCTGCCACCACCACTACTCCTATCACCAAGGCCACACGCAAGTCCAGGTTCATCAAGCTCAGCGATGCCAGCAACATCAAACCCTCGTAGCCAAGCCCGCTCCGCCCGCTTACATCGCCCGCGCGGAACCGTGTCCGGAGTGCGATCTAAGGGGGGTGTATGATCGGAATCAGGTCAGGATGGTTACGAAGATTAAGAAGGGGGTGAAGCTTGGTGGTGGACCGAATGGAGGGGATCCCGGGGTGGAGGTTAGGTGTTGTGTTATGTAGGGGATGAGTTGGTTGGGCTGACACTTGACATTGAGGGGTGAAGGGGAAGGGGACAGGGAAGGGAGGTGATGTGGAAGGGGGAGGGAGATGGGAAGATGAGAAATGGTGGGTTGTGAAGGGTGAGTTGTGAAGGGTGAGAGGGTATGGCGGGGATGGGAGAATCAAAGGATGAGAAGGTGAAAGGCTGGAGGTTGGGAGGATGGGATGTGGAAGATGGAATGTGAATGGGGGGAAGATGAAGGGAAAGATGGACGATGGATGACGGGTGGTGGAAAATCAGGTTGCGGCACTACAAAGACGACCACATCTAAAGACATCCATGTCACGCATTTCTACTCCGGAAGCTGAGGTGAAGGACTTCCGTTGATGGACACGAGCAAAGACATGGGACTCGGAACATCAAAGGAAAGAAAGAAATATGCAATGCAGTTTTAAACTAGATTCCAACTCCAAAACAAGAAACGTTGCCCTATTTACCACATGAGAGGAACGGTATCAACAACCATCCACCATTGTCTCTCCTCTATGTTAGACACCGTATGTATGTTATGTATGTGCTGCACAGATTTGTGCTCCCCTTGAGCCCTTCTACTCCTCTTACTTCTACTACCCTTCTTCCTCCACCTTTCCATCACCTATCATGTTGGCTTTAGCTCTCGCCACCAACTCCATCCACCCGACACTTAAGAAACATGCACGAAAGCGCGCTTCTTAACCGCCTTGTTCTCCTCGTTCTCCTCCTCCCACTTCTCATCAACATAATCCTTCACGCTCTTGTGCTGCAACTGCATACCGACAACCTTCAGAGCGGCAATATTGTATCCCATCTCGTCCTTCTGGCGCTTGAGCGCACCACGCAAGTTGGTGCGGATGCCATCCAACATGGCGCGCATCGTCTTGCTCGCCACGATCTGCTTGTGGTGGGTCTTGAGCATGAAGAACAGAATCCTACAAGTAAGCGGGATGTTCATGGAGCGCATGGCAAAGATGTTGAGGAAAGTGAAGAGCATGGGGACGGTGGCGAACGGCAAGACGAGCAGGGCGTCGTGCAACGCCGACGCCTTGATCTTCTGCAGCACGTTCATGACGTGCTGCTCGGCGCTGATGTTGCCGAGCGCCATGAAGAGCACGTTGCGCTGCGGCGGCGCCACGTTGGGGTTCTGCTGCTTGGCCTCCTCCCACTCCTTGATGGCGTTGAGGTCGGCCATGCCGAGCTCGAGCGCCTCGGCGATGCGCTCGCCCGCCATGAGCGTCTCGACCGTCTGCTTGGACGCGGCGCCGACTTCGCGGTTCTCGTCCTCGGCGTCGGGGTCTTGCTCGAGCGAGGTGGTGAGCGTGCTCTCGTACAGCTCTTCGATCTCCTTCTCGCGCTCTTCCTCGAGGAAGATCTGCTCGTCGGTCTCCTCCCATACGCGGATGCTCTTGTCGTGACTGGCGCTGATGAGGAACTGGCCGCTGTGGGGGACGGCGATGGCCCAGATCTCGCCGTGATGGCCGTCGATCCTCTGGATCTGCTCGAACTTGTCGGCATCCCAGTACTTGATGGTGCGGTCCTTGCTAGCACTGAAGAAGTGGTGGCCGTTGCCGTCCGAGTTGTGAGGGACAAATGCGACTTGGAGGATGGAGTCCTGATGACCGAAGAGGGCCTTGTGGCAGTCACCGAAGTCGAGACCCCAGATTCGGATGTTCTTGTCGGCGGAACTTGTGACAATAAGCTTGTTGTCGTAGGAGATGTCCATGCTGAGGACGGGCAGCTTGTGACCGTAAAGGTTGAGGTAGAGCTTGAGAGAGTCGACGAAGAAGACCTTGACAGTGCTGTCGAGAAGAGCAACAGCAAGCAGCTTCGCGTCGGGGGAGAACCTGAGACTCAGAATATCGTCCGATACCTTGAGAATCTTGGACTGGACAAGCTTGAGCTTGGGGGTTGTCCTTGACGTGCCAAGAACCTGTTCCTGAACGATCTTGAAGTCCCAGAACTTGGCTGTCTTGTCAGCACCACCAGAGACAACGGACTTGCCGTCTGGGTGAACCTGTAGTGACCAGATGGCATGGCCCTCGTGGGCGTTGACGCTCTCTAATAGAGATGCCGAAGCCACATCGTAAAGCTGAAGCTCGCCCTCCTTGGTTCCAACCACAACCACCTTGTCGCCAGGCAAGAAGGAACAGCAGAGAGCGTAGCCACACTCGAATGTCCGGATGCATGTGTTGGTCTTGATGTTCCAGATCTTGAGGGAGCCGTTTGCTGCCGAAGCCAGCATCTTGTCGTCTGAGCTGATGGAGAGGGCACGAATGTCTGTTCGGTGTCCGGGAAGCTCTACCGCAAGCGCCTTGTTGTAGTCTGGCGCATCACCCTTGGACTTGAGCTTGTCCTTTCCAACAATCGTATATGTCTCGAGCAAGTTGTTTGTGCCACCAACAAGGAGCTGGAGATCCTTGGTTCCTTGACTGAGGGCCCAAGCGACCGACCGAACCTTGCCTGTTGTCCGAACGATAACATGCTGCACGAAGACGTCGGAGATGTCTGCTTTTGAAATATCATCGGCCTTGTCGTCCTCCTCTTCCGCCTCCGCCTCCTTCTTGCCCTTCTTCGCGGCCAGTTCCCTTCTTCTTCTCCTCTTCCTTGCCAAGCTCTTCTTGATTTCGGCCTCGTTTCGTATCCTCCAGATCTCGACAGACTTTTCGACGCCATGTACTGCAAAATAATCGCGACGGGGGTGGAAGATGACCTCGGCGGCCCGTTCTTTGCTCGAACGGTGTAGTGTGCCGCGATCGTGGAGGAAGTTGATTGCTTGCGAGAGATCGACCTTGCGTGCCGAAGAAGCGAGTCCTGCTACATCCAAAGCCCATACCCTCATTTCGCCGTCGTTGCCAGCTGTTACACATCCACTCAGGTCAGGCGAAACACCGAGCGCCCAGCACTCGCCGCTGTTCTGTGCCACATGGGTCTCGATACAATGCCGTGATGAAAGATCCCAGAGCTTGATGAGCGCATCCTTGCCGGTCGTCAAGAGGAATCCTTCTGTCGCTTCGTTGTCCAGGACCATGGCCTGCTCTTCGTCGTCGCCGCCCTCGGGTATTTGCGGCTCGGGTTCGATAAATCGCAGTCCTGTGATTTGATCCTTGTGTCCTCGTAGCTTGTACTGGCCGACTTCGGCGACCAAATCCCAAACAATTACATCTGTATCCTTTGCGCCACTGGCCAGGCGCACTCCCGACTTGTCGAAGGCCAGTATCGTGATTGCCGACTTGTGTCCATTGAAGCTGACGATGGTGGTGGAAATCTTGCTATCCCACAGTCTGATGCTGCCGTCTTCGTAGCCGACAGCGAATACGTCGGGATCGGTCTTGCTCTGGGCAATGGCGGTGACCTGGGCCTTGCAGTTCTCGTCCTTCCAGCGGTTGAGGAGCTCGCCCTTCTTGATATCCCAGGTTAGAACCTCATTGTTGGCGGCGACAATGGCCTGGCCGGCGCCGGTGCCAGACTTGTCTTTGGAGGAAGTCCAGACGAGATTCGAGGAGCTGGTTGCGACGACGCCGAAGGACTTGGAGGGCTCGAACTTGCTGTTGTATCCGTGTGTATTAGAGATGTCATCAGGCAAGACAAAGAATGGGAGGATCGCGGAACTTACAGGTATGATTTGACCATATTTGCGACAATTGGACAGCCACTAGTACAAGATGCTGGTCCAAAATAACATGCGCAAGGTCTCTCGCGATTCAATGTCCACTATCACAATCGTGTCGCCGCTGCGCAGTGGGTTGCCGTCCCTGAACTTTTTTTTGGCGTTGCCCGCCGGCAAGCGATAAGATAAGAACTTTCGTCGTGTCCATCAGCCACTGCCTGCCCAGTCGACCACTGTCCGCTGTGGCTGGCCCGGCCCCTGTCTGAGAGTGGCCCGGTCCGCCGCACGGCATCGTCTCACGGCCTGGACGGGTTCTGCGGGGCAGTTTCCAGGCTTGGCGGCATGTCTCCCGGCGCCAGAGTGGAGCCAGAGTGCTGAAGCCTGGAAGTGGAGCCAGCAACGTCAGCCAGCCTTCCATGGATGCCCCGAAGCGAGGACCTGACCTTGTTGGCCGACCTCCAGCTGCTGCTTCCATTGCTCTGTAGCACTGCCCGCCCGTGCTGAGGTGACCGCTCTATAGCTACCTATCACGGCGCCACCCCCGACACTTGAACCAACGCAACTGACCCGACCCGGCTTCAACAACTCGACGGCGCCGGATATATACAACGAGGAATTGCAATCACCATGTTGCTGCTCGACTACCAGAACGTCCTGATCCAGGCGGTGCTCACCGAGCGTTTCGCTCCTGGGTATGTTTACCATGTTTCCAGCCCGAACGCGCAGTGCGCCTGTCCGCCCCTGAACTTGCACTGACGCTACCGCCGCCGTCACCGCGCATTCCAGAGCTTCCCCCGTCAACATCGACCAGACCGTCTCCGACTTTGACGGCGTCGTCTTCCACATCTCCACCCCCGAATCCAAGACCAAGATCCTTGTCTCTCTCCAAATTCGATGCTTCCAGGATCTCGTTCGCTACGGCGCTGAGCAGGTCCTCAACCGCGAATATGGCGATCTCGTTGTCCCTCCCGAGGCCGGCTATGACTTTTCCATCCAGGTCGACCTCGAGAACCTCCCCGCCGAACAGGAGGCTCGCGATGCGCTTGTCATGAAGATTGCCTTGTTGAAGCGCAATGCTATGGCCGCGCCCTTCGAGCAGGCCTACCAGGAACACTACGCCCTGAGGGAGGAAGCATCCAAGTTTACATCCGAGGAGGCGCCACAGGGTGTCCGGGAGGGTGGAGAGGTCAAGGCTATTCACTACCGAGAAGAGGAGGCTATTTACGTCAAGGCCAGCCACGACCGTGTGACCGTCATATTCAGCACCATCTTTAGGGAAGAAACGGACAGAGTATTCGGCAAGGTCTTCATCCAGGAATTCGTCGATGCCCGGCGCAGAGCGATCCAGAACGCCCCTCAGGTTCTGTTCCGTAACGATCCTCCCCTCGAGCTCCAGAATGTTCCTGGGGTCAAGAATACCGGTACAGGCGAGATTGGTTATGTCACTTTCGGTATGCCGTCCTCTAAGATGAAGCTGTCTCTGGGCTTGACTAACAGTAACAGTCCTGTTCCCTCGCCATCTCACTCCTCAGCGGATGCCCGATGTTATCTCCCATATCCAGACCTTCCGCGACTACTTCCATTATCACATCAAGGCCTCCAAGGTAGGTGCATTGGGAAACGTGCTACGCAGAGATCCCCCTCTGACATTCCGTCCCAGGCTTATATCCACTCGCGTATGCGCAAACGCACCGCCGATTTCCTCCAGGTTCTCCGGAGAGCCAGGCCCGATACCGAAGAAAAGGAGAAGAAGACAGCAAGCGGAAGGACATTCAAGGCTGGCGCTTAAGGAGTTCGTGCAGCGGTTTGTGTATCACGTTACTATGCCTTTACTTGAAACCCGTCATGTCAGTCTATCGGCAAAAGCGGCCGAGGATGACCACTTACAGCTATCAAAGACAGACAATATTAATCACTATCCTAATGATTCTGCAGTCTCTTTGACGGACTTGATATCGTGGCTGCCAGATATGCTTCGGGTAAACTGCAAAGTGGCTACAGGCCGAAGGTACCCGTACTGGGAGGAGGGGGGGTCTTACAATCTGTACTTAGACACCTCGAGAACGCCCGATGTCTAACTGGTTTCGGTTGCTAATTTACTCTCGACTAAGTGTCCCGCCCTACGAAACGTCTAAATTTCCAAACGTTTGAGATATCCAGATGGTCAAAAGACTGTAAACTGATGGTCAGATAGCTACCAAATTCCCCAAAAGCGAAACGTTAGTTTATTTAAATATTAAAAAAAAGTCGAGAGCTCAAAGTACAGGTCGCCAAATACCAAGCTGTCAAAGGGCCGTTCGCGAATAGTTCGTAAGACCCCCCCCCCTCTCCCAGTACGGACGTGATGACGGCTCTTAACTGACTACTCTCAACTAGACAAGTCCTACAACAGCCGTTGCCCTCAATGCGACCACGGCTTCGACTTATACTTCGGATTCTCCTCCGGCTTCCCTTCCCACGGAAACTCAATCTCCTCCGGATTCAAATACCAACTCGGATCGCCCTCCGTCTGCGTCCAACTCCATCCATTCCCCAACCACCTCAGCCCATTCCCACTCTTTGAGTTCTCCACACTCTCATAAACCCAATCCTCCCACCTCGGACTCCTCAGCGTCTCAACAGCATGCTGCGTGCTCCCCGGCCACAGCGCCACAATCCTGTTCCCCACCCCTCCTTCCGACCGATACCAACTCTTGCACTTGTCAAGATACACCGTATCCTTAAAGTAGGCATCCACAAATGCCACAAAGTCCCGCACTCGTTCCGGCTTCGGCTCCATGGACGCGTAATCCTCTTTTTGTATTTTGCGGATTACCGAGACGACGTAGTCCACCTGCGCCTCCAGGATCCGGTTCAAGCTGCCGAACCCGATGGTCGTGTTGGGGCCGAATAGCATCAGGTAGTTGGGGAACCCGTCGACGGCTAGGGCGAGGTAGCTATCGGGGTGTTGGGACCAGCGCGAGGCGAGGGTGAGGCCGTTGCGGCCGATGATGGGGAAGGGTGGGGAGGTGCAGGCTTGGAAGCCGGTGGCGAAGACGATTACGTCGGCGTCGATTTGTTTTTTATCTGGGGTGGTGAGCGCGATGCCGGTGGTGGTGATGTGCGAGATGGAGTCGTGGATGGTTGTCACGTTGGGTTGTTGGAGGGCTTCGAGGTAGCCTTTTCCCGGTGTGAGGCGGCGGCAGCCGGGGGCGAAGGCGGGGATGATTTTGGCGAGCAGGTCGGGACGCCCGGAGAGATGGGATTCCATTTCCGCCTTGAAGAAGGCTTGGCCCTCGATGGTCGTGGGGTGGCCCGCCATCGTCGAGTTGTGGAGGGAGGTGCCGAAGTCTTCGAAGGCTTTGCGGAATTTGAGGAGGGCGGAGGGGTCAGAGCGGAAAAGGGCTTTTTGTTCTTCGGAGACTGGATGTGTGGGTTGTTAGTCTCTATTGCTTCGCTGAAGGGGCGCGGTTTAAACAAGATGACAACTTACACTCGGTTACTTTGGGATCCAGTCCTAGGTCTTTCATGGTGCCATCCCCAAAAGCTGACGAGATCCAGGTTGGCGATCGTATGAAACACGAGAGCGTCGTCCCTTCGAGTTCCTGGAGCTTGGGAACGATCTGGATGGCACTGGAACCGTTACCCACGACGGCAATCTTCTTGTTGCGCAAGTCGTAGCTATGATGCAAGTCAGCACGATGCCATTTTCACCTCTTTTTTCCAACATATCACTCAGACGATTCCTCACCTCTTATCCCAAGCCCCCGAATGCATCTTCTTCCCCTCAAACTTGTCAATCCCCAGAATGTCTGGCCATCGCGGCTCGCTAAGCTGGCCTCGGGCCGTGATGAGCACGTGTGCTGAATCAGTAAACACCTCTCCGGTAACCAGGTTCTGGACTTTGATTTGCCTTTTCGGTCGCTGTCTGTCAACATGTCTTCTTTCTTTAATGTGACTTCCGGCATGACTAACCATTTCTTCTGCTCATCGTCCCAAACACACTCCTCCACTTTATGCGATAACTTGATGAACCTCGTCGCTCCGAATCTCTCGGCCACGTCTTGCAGGTACTTCTGGATTTCGTGGCCCGGCGCGTAGAGGTTGGACCAATTTGGGTTGGGAGCGAAGGAGAATTGGTAGGAATGCGAGGGGATGTCGCAGGCGACGCCTCGAGTTCGGTTGAACTGTCAGTTAGTTCATCCGTCTGTTTTGGTTTCCTGCTGCTGTTTGGGGGCCATAACGAGGTTGTACATACCTGGATATGTGTTCACCCACCTGTTTGTTTCTCGCAGTATTAGTATCTTCTTGTTGCCTGGTGACCGCCCTGAGGACGGGAGTTCATGAGGAAAGCGTGGAACTTACCATGTCCCTCCGATGCCTTCGTATTTTTCATAAACCACTAGCTCAACGTTCCGTAGCTTCTCTGGTATCCTTCACAGCACATCCATATTCTGTCAGTCCTGATCTGATGGTGCAACTGCTCCATCAGCCTGAAGTGAAGAAGAGTAGCTCACCTAATCGCCACCCCGATACCACTATACCCAGCGCCGATGACAACCACCCTCAACGGCCTGAGATTTTCCACCGGTGAGTCTTTAAGTGTGAACTTTGTTTTGGGGTCATCTCCCTTTATGTGCCCGTTCGTAGTTGTCGCCATCTCTACTGAGTGATGTGTACTTGTTGCGATGTGTTTGTTTTGTTAAAGGATGTATTAGATCGTCAACCTGAAAGCAGAAGACAGACCAGCAGCCAAGGTATTTGTCTCCACTCCTCTGTATATACACATATATATATATCACCAAGAAATCACAAGCCGAGAATTGTCAATTCCTACCCCTCATTCAAACCCCTTTGTCGGACTTGGGACGGTTCGGTACCGGGTTTGCTCAACCGAACGGCACGGCGGCCGCAGGCCTTAGATCTACGTTACAGTGTTCGATGCAAGGGTCTCATATACGTCCGACAAGATGAGTGGTTCTCGTTGGAATTCCGAGAATGTGGGATATGTATGACTTGCTTCTACCTGTAGTACAACCTAACTCAAAGATGTCTAGACCATCATCTCTTAGTTGTTACTAAACAATTACTGATATTGTCTTTGGCTATCAGAGCTTTCTAGAGGAGTGCGGGAGAGGAGGTGAGAGCTATACAGAGATCATGAGACTAGCTCTATGGTGGAGTGTGGGATATCTGCCGGTGCTGATCAATATACGTGTACATTAAGAGACATAAGAGGACTAGTTGAATCTTGGAAAGTGTAAGCGGTGAGTTACCTCGAGATATTTGGAAGCCCAGAAAATGGCATTGTTACACTTTCGCCAGGCAGCGGCGAAATCATACGAATGTTCATGCGGAGAGCATAGGGGGGTAAGGTTGCGAATGCGGGGTGATTTATGATGCTCCGGCCCCAGGACTCCGGATATAGGAGCCTCGAAGAAGAAAAGGGAGGTGATGGTGCGGCCATTAAGTCTTCGGCAGTCTAATTCTCATCCACCATTGGATGATCAGGATAACATTTCGCGGTACCTGCTTACAGCTTACATCGGGGTCGCTTTTCATCACAGTCCACATAACATGTATCATGACGGTCATGCTCTCTCATTATCTATACTCTAACAAGGCTGCATAATCTAAGTTGTTCTTCGAAGTGAATCCCCTCAACCGTTGGAAATTTCTTTTCTCTCTTTTTTGCTTTTCTCTTTCCTCCTTTTTTAATCTTGCTACCCTGCTCTACCCACTGCCAACCCGGAAATTGTAGCGGGTTGCGCTATAGAAAAACAGAAACATCAAAGGGTATCAATAAGCCGGCAAGGCTTAGGAAAAACCAAGGACCAAAACAGACGAGCCAGGACCACACCATCAAAATTGGATGAAGTCCTTTTGCTCGGCGAAATCCAAGTCAGGATCGTCGTCCTGGCCAACAAACTCGTCAACCTCGTCCGAGTCGATATCATCGCTATCGACTGATTCGTCGTCGCTGGATAGATCCTCCATCTCCGCGTCGTCGCGGGCATTGGCCCTGCGCAAGACGCTCGCCCTCTCCCGGTGCGGCAGTTTACAACCCTTGGTATTACACACGCCAGTGTTGCTGAAGTCGGGACATTCGAAAACATGGCGGTCAGTGCAGCTTGCACCCTTCTCGCAGTAGCCGTAGAGGCCAAACTCTCGGCAGACCGGGGCAGCTGGAGACACTTTTGCGTGAGTGAATTTGCAGTCAGGTTTTGTGCAACTGTCCTTAATAAAGTGCAAGCACGTGGGGGTGCGTTCAGCGGAGAGTTCGTGCGAAAGATCGCAAGAGTCACCGTTAATGCATTCCCCTTGTTGGAGAAAGTCCTTGCAAACGGCAACCTTGGCCGGGTCGTGGATGTATCGGCACCGGGGGCCTTTGGTGCATGAACCTGCGGGTGTATGTCAGTATAAACATCCTTTGGACTTACCAGACCCAGTCGTTTCGACGTGGTGTCGGTTGAAGTTCCGAAATCTGGAAAATTGGAGTTACCGGTCATGGAGAAGTTGCGGCAAGGCACGTTGACCTTCTTAACGGCGCCGGATTGCCTACCACAAGCTAGAGTTAGCGGATGATTCAAAGGGGACCGGGCCACATACCGCTGCGCTTTAACAATTCCATGGCGGTACAAGTTCCCGTTCTTACTGCGGTAGAACTTTACACCGCCTACGATGGCCATTTTCGGGGTCGGCCCCGAGTTGAGATCGCCTGTGAAAGGGTGAGTATTGGGCACAGCCAGCGCTTGCGACCACGGTTTCGACGCACCGGGAATCTTGACGAGTTTGCTTCCGTTCTTCGTAACGGCAAAACGTATACCCTGCACGGTTAGTTCATACTGGTTTGGTACGGCTGCCGACCGATTGCCAGCACGGTGTAGATGGTTGATCAACTTGGTCCGTTCCAGATCATCTCTCTGCTGTTGCTTTTGGCGCAGGGTTTGCTCGATGGCCCGAGTGCGAGCCTGGGCTTCCTTGTGATAGATGGACGAGTTGATGATTTGAAGGTGACGGTCGTTCTTTGCTACCCAGGACGACGTGGACGAGTCCGACGCGGCGCCCGAGCTGGGCTGACCGGCTTTACCTTGTTGAGACGCGCCATTCAGCACCAAGGTCCTGTGACGGTGGACAGGCTTGGTGTAATGGGCGCGGGTTGGGTATGGGTAGCCTCCTCTTTGATGACGCCAGCTTCCAGAATAACCTGAGTCTTCAAGACCGTCAATACCAGCACGGTTGCTGTTTCGAGACTCCACGGACGTACGGTGATGCGGTGGTGCGTGGCTGCTCTGCGGCGGAACAAGGCCTGCTTGTTGATTTTTGTGCTGGTTGATCTGACCGGCAACGCGGGCGATCCTCTCCATCAGCTCCTGTTCCTCGGGGGACATTGTCATCTTGTTATCTTTTTGTTCGAATCCAAGAGCCAACACAGGTAGTTGTTGCTGCAATTTCAATATTAGAGGAGTATCGGTATATTGCGTATACGTTGCACGATAAGGCAGTCGTTCTTTGTCGGTTATTTAAAGTGAAGCAAAAGCGACGAAGGGTCGCGATATTGCTGGTGCCGTTTGTTCGATTCGATAACGTTGTTGTTGAGATGATTGCGGCGGCGCGCAAAATAGATGATGGATGCAAGACGGGAAGGATTTTGGTTCAGTTGTCCAAGGGCGGCGAAGAACTGCCAGTGATCTTGAGGGGGATGCGCCAGCAGCCAATCAGGGATAGCCAACGACAAGGTCGCTATCAGAGAAAGAAGGCCCTGGAGCAATGCGTCACCAGTCACCACCAACCAGGACATTGGGAAGGTGCGCTGTGTGCATAGTAGGGAAGCAGGTGGGGAAAAATAACCTGCAAAATGCAATCCTCACAGCCCGCCGAAGGACCACCAAGTCTGTCGGAAGGCCGTTGCATTTATTCTTCACACACCCTGGGAAGGTATAAACACTTGTATTTTTGGGGCGTCCCGGAGTTGGCTTTTCCTCCTAATCAGCCACCACCTCGTTCCCAAAAAGAATCACTCCTGGCAGCAAGCCCACCACCCAGGCTTTCAACATCCACTCCTCGTACCTTTTTCCACTTCTGTTCCTCTTCTTTGTGCCAGAAAACTCGCTAGATACGAAGGTACTCCAAGTGGAAGTTTGGGACAAACCCACCTCAGAGAAACTTGAACACAGGCGCCTTCACCAGAACTACAATCCAGCCCTGGAAAGTTCGTTGGCGTGGTACTTAGAACAGGCACTTTACTCCTTCAAGCTGGTCAAGTAGGATCTGATGGCGGGTCAACATCGCGAGTGGTGCTCAAGGTGGTAGAAGTGGGGCAAAGAAGTGGTCGTTGTGCGTGAGCTCGAAGTGTTGCTCTCCACCTTTATAGTGAAATGGCCTCCAAGGCCAATCAATTTCCCTGTTTCCTCCCCTTGCTAAGTATCACGCTAACAAACTTTCCAGCATTGGACTGTAAAATCAACCTTCACTGAAAGAGGTACGTACAAGGGTACTTGTCATCAAAGACCCCACTATCTAGCCGCTTCATTTGCGGGAGCGGGTCGCGCTAGGCTTAAGTAGCGGCTTACATAATACTATAAAGGTACGTACCGGTACCCCAGGTACGGTCTTTGTCCTGACGTTGACGCTCGCGGCTGCTTTCAACCAGGCATCCTCATCAACAACAACCACGACAATCACGCCCCAGATTTCGGTCCACGCTGCCACACGACGCTGCCAACCAACGAATGAGAAGACAATTTTACGCACACATCGATATCTTCTAGTTCTGTGACAGCGACCAACTTCAACCATGGCCGATCCCATGAGAATCAAGCCTGACCCGGATGCAGCCTTCGCCGAAGACGAGCTGGACGAATCAGCCGACTTGGGGTTCTACGATCCCAATGATTTTCCTTTGAAAAACGCCTATCTTGCTCGCCTTCCGGGGTATGTCTGGAAAGCATGGGCTTCGCTTCCCGACGATGCAGAGATCCAGATCGGCAAAGTTCGTCGAATTGTACAAGATGGTCAACCGGAGGTCAGTACCAGCACCCAGTCATGGGCACTATCTTTTGATAGATTTACTGACAATGTTTGGGCTTTCAGAAGCTACAAATTCTCCTCGACGATCTCCCACAGCACTATGATATCCCCAAGGAGTACAACCTGGACATGGTGGATGCCAACGTCAACAACACCTTCATCTTCGGTGAACACGACCACCCAAGTTATGCCGCCAAGAACAAGGAGCGGGCTGAGGCTTTGGCTCAGGGCATACCTGCACACCTTGTGCGCCAGCAGATGAAGCAGTCGGAACCGCCTCAGGAGCGCGGAAAGAAGGGACAGCAGTACACCAAGAAGGCCATTCCAAGTTCGTCAGACCCAATTTCTCAGCTGGTCTGCCTGATAGGTGCTAACTTTAGAGTTCAGAACAAACAGCGATTGCAGCAACCATCAAGCGTGAGGTGGTCGCCACTCCTTTGGAGAATCCAGAGACAGACTATGCGCTTGCTGCTCGAGGCCAGAAGCAGACGGCTCCCAAGCATACAGTACAGGTCCTGGATCGTCTGCCACCCAATGGTATTACGGATCCCAAGGGCTGGGAAACATTCTTGGTGCGTGTTCTCGAAGAAAAATTACCACTAGAGCTTTCACTAATATCAAACAATAGCGCACGACCGAGGCTCCGAGCAAGGCCAAGAAGATGGACAACAAGACAGCTCGCTGGCCCGAGAACCAGCTCCTCGACGAGCTCGCCAAATGCTTCTCCGTCTACATGTACTGGTCCATCAAGGCACTGCGCTCTCGAATTCCTCAGCCCGAGGCCTTCATTCGAGAGTGCTTGGACAAGATTGCCGTCATTCACCGAACGGGTACTTTTGCGAATCACTGGTCTCTCAAGCCGGAATACCAGAGTATGATTTCTGACAAGGACCTGCCGGCACCAACCAACGAAGCGGCACCCAAACCCGAAATCGCATCCGAGGATGAGGACGATGACGATATCAAGATGGAGGACGTCCTGTTCTAAGAAGATAGGACTAAGCAGGGTCTTGATGGATGGTATTTTCCTTCTGACCCATTTACTTGCTTTGCGTCAGGCGTTTTGGGTAGACTGGGTTTGCTGCGTTTTTCCTTTGCTCGCAAGACGAACGGTCTTTAGGACCATACTCATACAATGATACCCGTTGCATCACTTAACAAGAGTCGATTTCCACTTTGGGATGTTTTTTCCTTCAAGTTCTTCAAAAGTATTGCAGCGGTTGGTTATGCAAATGCTCTCGTATTTCAAGCGTTAGTCACAATGTGTGACGATGGTACAACACCTTAGGCGACTCCCAGGACTGTCTGATGTCAAACACATTATCCATAAATGAAGTGGGGCCCTATGTTGATCATTCTTAGTGGCCAAGAAATGCCATGGTTGCTTGTACTTTCCTTCTTGTTCCTGGTTACAGTTCCCCTACCTTTCTCACTATTTACATCCATCCACCTTCGGGATACCACAGCCAAAAAATCACATTCACTCTGATTCCAGCCCAACCTCTTTCCAACTTCGATGCCCGTCTGGAAAACCGCTCATCAAAGCATGACCCGCAACCTTACCCAAAGAATGGCTCGCCTCATAGTCTTCGACTTCGACGGTACCGTCACCCAGCAAGACACTATCAACGTCCTCGCTCAATTCGCCATCTCCTCTCGCAGTCCCAGCCGCTCTCAACAAGAGGCTTCCGAAAAATGGAAACAGATAGTCGACCTCTACGTCGCCGACCACGCAAAGCACAAAGAGTCATACGTCCTGAAAGTCGATGACAGGAAAACCCTAGCGCAGGAGCTGGCGTACCTGGAGAGCTTGAGAACCGTTGAACTGGCGAGTGCAGAGAGGGTAGTCAACGCGGGGTTCTTTGCCGGGTTGAAAAGGGAGCAGTGGGAGGGATTTGGGAGGGAAGCAAGACGGAATGGCGAGGGACGGAATCCAGATTGGGACGGAGATGAAGGAAAGGCAGTAAGAGTGAGGAAGGGGTTCTCGAAGTTTGTGCAACAAGCTAAGGATAGGGGAGATAAGTTGGGGATAGTGAGCGTGAACTGGTCCAGGGCGTTCGTTGAAGGGGTGATTGAGCCAGATGATCCGGGCCGGGGTGAGTTTGTTAAGAGGGTCAATGAGATCAAGTGGTCCGGTGGAGAGCTGGAAGGACCGGAGGAGATGGGAGTGAAGGTGATGATGACTGCTAGGGATAAGCTAGAGGGGTTTGAGACGATACTGCTGGATGAGGCAGCTGGGGAGAGCAAAAAGCGTGGGAGCGTGTACTTTGGCGATTCGGTGACGGATTTGGAGTGTTTGTTGAGGGCGGATACGGGGATCGTGGTGGTGAATGAGGGCGAGGAGGAGAAGAGCAAGTTATTGGGCACTTTGCAAAGGTTGGGATTCGAGGTGCCGCATGTGTCGGAGAGTCGGGAAGGCACGAAATTGGCGTGGGCAAGATGTTTTGAGGAGGTTTTGGGAAGCAAGATATTGGGTTGAGTGCAATCTTGATAATCGGTGTGTAACTGTTGAATGAGATGAAAGCCACGGCTATACATGTCCTCCTTTAGTCTATGTTTGTTAGACTATGGTACCAATGACAAGTCGGAACTTCGTTTAGTTCTGTTATCCAATGTGTTTGAACCACAGAGCCAAGGAAAGTAAATGATAAGCTTTCCCCATAGGATCTTGATGTTTGACCAAAAATGGACCTTGGAACTTATTACATGTGTGTTTTTCTCTTGGTTTTCATTGTTCTCATTTCTCTGGCCGGTCAATGGCGCCATTAATTCTGATAACACAAAGTCTTTGTCTCCTGAACATATCACAACTGATTTCTGCTCTGTTCCGAACATTATCACTGATAAAAGCACCGTTAGTTTGTTTTCGTCCTGTGCTGGAACATTGTACCAAACTCTCATTCCATCAGCACGAAATATATAACAAGCAGCAATGCCCGCCGCCAACACCGTGTGTGCCAAATATATTCATCCCTTGGATAGATACCAACTGCAGTACTCCCCTTCAGCCCGTTACACCCGTTTGATCACCTACCTACCTACCTACCTAACCCACGCTACCTACCAACCAAACAACAACACAACACCCCCAAAAATGTGTATCCACCACCGTCTCATCTACCGCAAATGCGGCCATTTCACCTGGCTGGGCATAACCAAGAAGTGCCAGTCGGAGCGCAACTTCGACCAAGGTAAGACCGACGAAGGCTGCAACGTTATGTGGACGCATCCGCTTTCCACGTACCGGGTCGACAGGTGTTGCGAGAGTTGCGCCCTCAAGCGAGCGACGACGGATCGGGCTATTGATGAGATTAGGGGGAGGATCCAATTTACTAGAAAGTTGTTGGCTAAGATCCAGGAGGCTTCTTCGGGGGGTTTGGAAGATGGTGGGGGTGAGGAGGGGGGTGAACGGTCGTCGGTTAAGGGGGGCAGTAGAGCGAAGTTGCCTGATGACTGTGAGGAGGAGGTTGATGATGTTGAGGAGGCAGAGAGTATGGATCTTATTGATCCTCATGAAGTGATTAAGGTGAGTCGAGCTAACTTCCGAGATATGGTGGAGTTTGCGAGGGAGTATGCTTCTGTGTTGGGGTGAAGCCCCGAGTGGTATCGAATTTCAAGTTCCCCTTTCTTCCCGAGTTTCTCTCGACTCCGTAAGTGTGATCATGTAATAAACTGATAGTAACACAATGTGTAGAAAAACGAACAATTTGTCGGCGGCATCAGCATCGGTCTCCAGGCTGTCACAGCTCCGAAGACTTCGAGAAGGCGGTTAGGGAATAAACTCGAGATCAAGATTCCGATTCGCAAGCAACTTCAAAGCCGCGATGTCACCGTCAAAGATCACGTTCCCTTACATGCTAGGTAAGCTTGACATTTCCAGCCCAGCCTCTGAGTCCTGTCAGGGAGCTGCCGCTAACGACAGCGTTCAAGTAGTGATAGACAGGCGGCTCGGCCACTCAATCATGCCGACGGACACAGCCAATGTAGCGAATCGCTCTTCTCGGATGAGACAAGTCACGAACTCACCATGAGCGACGTGACCCCATGATTGATCACTTGCCTTTTAACAAGAGGGCGGTGGTTGGGGAATAGACGGATCACGGAAGGGGTCCAAAGTCAGCTGGAGGACGGGTCACTCTTGGCGCTGCTGTCAAAAGAGGAGCCAATCCCCGCCAAGCAATCATGATGTGGGGATTGGGGAATGAGGACCGTGCACTGAGTCCCTTAAATCCTGCCCCAACCCGTTCGTCATATCGCATAACGCAGGAACGCGCATCGCGACCGACATCACCGATTCCCCATTTTCCCCATTCCCCCAGCTCTTTGACGATGCCATGGGGTCTGTGGGCATCGCCTACCACAAACAGTGGGAAGGATGAGGGGAAGTCATCACCTTCTCCTTCAACCAGTTATTCAAACACAACAACAACAAGCAGCGCCAACAACAGCAATCATGGCATCCACAGCATGTCTGCCCCTCCTCCTCGCCCGACCGAGCGTGCGCCGCCCGTCGGCATAGCAGACATACCACCCATCCCGCCCCAACTAAAAAGGAAAGCCATCTCCTGGAACGACTCGCTCTGGTCGCTCATCGACTGGCAGCACTACCAAGAGCCGCGATCGATCGTCCTCTACACGCTCCCGACCATCGGCGCCTTCGCACTCTTCGGCATCTGGCGCTCGTTTCTCCGCCGCTTTCGCGGCACCGCATACATCTCGCCCGGCTTCTTTCGGCGGCGCACGCTGCTGGGCAAGGTGACGAGCGTGGGCGACGGCGATAACTTTCACTTTTTCCACACGCCAGGCGGACGGCTGGCGGGGTGGGGGTGGTTGCGCAGGGTGCCGACGGTTAGGAAGGAGTTGAAGGATCGAACGGTTAGTTTGTCTTTCTGCTGTTTCTAACTATGAGAGGTGCCGTATGAAACAGCGGCGATAAGTGTTGACTCGTGCTCCTACACATTCAGATCCCAATTCGCCTCGCAGGCATCGACGCCCCAGAAGGCGCCCACTTCGGCCGACCCGCACAACCCTACTCGAGCGAAGCCCTCCAGTGGCTCCGAAGCTACATCCTCGGCAAGCGGGTGTGGGCACGCATATATCGCAAGGATCAGTACGACCGGGTCGTCGCGACCGTCTTCGTTCGTAAACCGCCCTTCTTCCTGCGCAAGGACGTCGGGTTGGAAATGCTCAAGCTCGGGCTGGCGACCACGTACGAAGCCAAGACGGGCGCGGAGTTTGGTGGCCCCAAGATGGAGCAGGTTTATAAGAATGCTGAGGCGGCGGCGAGGAGAAAAGGGAAGGGGATGTGGGCGAATACGTTGACGGGATTCTTTGGGTTGGGAAGGAGGAGAGAAATTGAGAGCCCGAGACAGTATAAGGACCGGATGAGGGCGGCGGGGAATACTATACTGGAGAAGAAGAGTGCTGCGCCCAAGGCGACGAGCGCGGCGAAGAAGGCGACGGCCGTTAGGAAGGAGACGGCGGCTGCTGCGAAGAAGGAGAAGACAAAGGCGGCGGCTGCGGATAGTACCGCGGCGAAAGAGGCATGATGGTTGTAGGATATGGACAACGACTGATGATACCCACGAAAATGACATCCGTCAATAATGAAGTTTATTTCGAGAAAATAAACATGTCTATGGGCAGTGCTTGGGAGCGCTTGTGCTGGTTCGCTGGGTCTCCGGTCGTCTAGACTTGCCCTGTAAATGGCATTAAATATGCGCAGAGCCAATCCCATACAGGCTATGCGTATTGTTCGATCTCGAAGATCTATGTAAACCTCACGAAGGAGGTATAGGAGACAGAATATAGATCCGATCCCCAAACCACAAGCCGAGCCAATACCATCCGTCGTACACGCATTTGTTTCGTCTCCAGAAACGCACAGTTACTTCGTAGGTCCTACGTCAACAATGCGGTGCAAAGCCAGATGAACACCGCGGGCCCCAAATGTTTCGCATAGGTCATATGCAACGCACGTCTGTCGATCCCGTCCGCTTTGTCAGGAACGCAAAGGCTTCTACTCGTCGGGCTTTGATAGGGGTTCTTCTTACACGTGTACGCATGATCGACGCTGGGAATGTTGTTCGTCGTTCGGGCGCCGCACTCAATCATACCTCCTGTTCGGTTCCAACTTGATATCAGTTCGAAAACCGAAACAAAGCAACGGCGGGTAGGATGAAGACCAACGGAGGGAATTCTCACAATTCCGAGCATGTTGGTCCCTGGAAAGTTGGCGGGTTAGCTGCCGAGCTGCCATGACAGACCAACTAGACTTGGTTATATCGCCAACTCCCATTCTCTTTCCCCAAGCTTGCTTTCATTCACACTTGTCCCCAACGATGAAAGCTCCCGCTTAACGGCCCCACGGCGGATGCATCGCGGCCCGCGAAAAGGGAGCTGAAAGCCGGAGCTTTCAAAACGTCTTTCGAGCACCGGTGTGAGTGGGGGAGATGGGATCCACCGATGATGACGGCCGGTCCGGCGGGCGCCTCGTGGCTTCGCGTGCTTTTGTGCAGATGCCCCGCAGCGGCGCACAAAAGCACCAGAAGGACTCGGAACTGAAGTCTCGAGTTCGACTTGTCTTGTTTCTGAACAAATGTTGGCGTTTATCCCGAGTTGATTGTCTGAGTAAAACATATACCAAATGCGATACGCCGCACCGAAAACTCATACCGCGCACCTGCCCGAGACAACCACTGCAGTGAATCGTGAGGTTATCGCCGTTCCTGAGAGTGATAGCTGGTGATGGCTGGGGAATCTGGGACAACCCCTGTCACCACTCACCCATCTAACCCAATCGCGCGATCGTCTACGCAAGAAACACCGGGTGCCCCTGAATGTCCGCTGTGGACTGCTTGGGCTTGGCCGATGGAATTGGTGAACGCTGGCATTGACGGCCGAGATTTTCCAGACTGGACTGAGCTTCTTTCTCGACTTCTTAGGGTTGAAGAAACGAAAAACAAAAGGAAGCCCACGACACTCATTTCAGCGATCATCGTCTTCACGATATCCTTCATTCTTTTGCCCATCAGTCTCTTTCTTATTTCTTTCGCTTGTCCAGTCTTTCGGAACATTCTGAAGCAACACGGGTAGCCGCCCTGCCACTCTTTTTCGTATTGCGGTTGCGCAGTCGCCCAGCCGTCTCCAATCGCTAGACTCTGCAGAAGGCCCGGCCGCGGCCCCTGATCGTCGGTTAAGGTCTTTCTCTGACAGCAATTGAGGCCTCGGTCTTGTGATAAGGAGAGCCATTGCGACTGTGATTCACGTCACAGCACAGCGTTCTTAATCGGTTCCCAAGACTTCAAGCTTGAAACACTTCCTTGTGTTCTACGGGTTGAGACTTGAGAGAGACATTTTGTGCGACGAAAGAGCATCTTGGGGTTGCACGACGAGCCGCCTGCAAAGCGGAGCCAACACTCATTTAAGTTGTGGAGCACTCCTTAATAAACGACATTGAAAGTTCAAGCGCAAGGGAGAACGGAAGTGGAAGATCAAGAAATCGCTCCCTGGCCAATCCTTCTCATCACTTATCGATCAGAGACTCCAAGCTATCATATCGAAAACATCGAGAACATTCGAGGAAGCACGGCAGTCAAGGCAGTCCACGCAAGTCATAAACGTGCGCCCAGTGATCCGCCACCACGCACGCCGTCGTCCGAAGCTGTCTGAGCGCACGGGCCATCTCTCGCACTTCGAAACGCAGGCAAGCACGGCAAGCAACCCTGAGCTCAGAGGTGCAGCAGGTGCAGTAGCTGGCACAAGCAATCTGATCTCGAGCGACACAAGTAATATCAGATCAAAATATCAGCACCAACAGCCGGCCTTTTGTCCTTAATTCTGGTCTAGGGAGTGGCGCATCTTGTTTGTGCTGCCATCTGGACATTTGGACATCGAAAAGGCCGAGAACAAGAACAGAAGCACCAGCCAGCAGCTTGGTTGCCCAGCCAGGACTAATCTCTCTCAAGGCTGGTTTAGGTGACGGCATCGCCTATCCGACGTTCCATTGGTCGACGCAGCTACGGTTGTGTTTCCCGTTGTAGACAAGCGGACATTGCACTGACCCAGGTTGCCCAGTCATTTGCTGGAAGGGAAGGAGCACAACGAGGGACAGAGACAGGAACAGGAACAGCTGCCGTGGTCGTGCCCGTGGTTGCCCGTACGTGGGAGGAATTTGCGGTCCGTGCAACGTGCAACTAGAGGCAACGAGCGAAACTTGTCACGCCAACAAGACCCCCAACCCAACACATACCATTTCAGTTGTACCACAACTTCCACTCATTTTCTTCGACACCCAGACGGGAGGTCGGGTCACCCTCCATCTCAGCATTCTTGAGCGTCATCACACATTTCAGGCGGCACCCGCCCGGCCGGCCAAGGCGAAAACCACAACAAACCTAACCAGGTCGCAAGGTCGCGAAGCCACAACTCTTTGTCGACACCAAAGACAGACCTCGTCGCCGTCCCCATTCTCCCGTCCTAGCAAACCCGCTTGCTATCGACGACTGGGATATTCCCCCCTAATTCCACTTCACTCTAATTGTTACCACTCTCGTTTGAGCCCGTCTAAAAAACGGCGCTCGCTTTCAAGATCGTCGTCCGGACCTGGAGATCTCACCTAATTGACGTCGGCGGCAACTTCCACTACTCGAACCACCACGCGCTCGGTCCCCACGTTGTCGCGAACTGTTCAGCTGTTTAGGTACTCACCATCGTGGTTATGGCCTTCCGACCATAGCAACCTTAACCCCGACTACCACGACCAAGAGCAGTACATGTGCTCCCCCCAGTCGGCAACCTCTCTCTCCACCACATAAACTTACCCGGAACCGCGATGCGACTACCTTTCCGCCGGCGCAATGATGCGCGCGGCCAGTCCCTCTCTCCGATTTCCGTCCTTCTCATATTATCCTCAGTAACGCTATCACCCGTCACCGCGATATCGTTTACCCCCGCGCCCGCGACAAACCTTGACCTCAAGGACCTTGGTCGGGTAGCCCTTGCTGGCGACTTTTCAGGAATATCTCTCTTCCAGTTCGAGGAACAAAATGAGCGACCTTTCAAAACAAATGGCAGCCAGTCGCTTATGGCACGCATGCCCAACGGCATTTTCGGCCCCGTTGTCACCACAGATGCGACCATCCTGACCATGTGCACGTTTGTGGAGGGCAACGGGAAGGAGGATGGAGTGATTATCGGTGGAAATTTCACGAGTTTGCAACTGCCGACCCACGGAAGCGAAAGTCCCAACATTAAAGAGTCCAAAGCGATAGCGCTGTTCAACCCAAACACGTCCAGCATCCAGACGTTATCAGGTCTAGAAGGTCAGGTCTATGCTGTGCTATGTGACCGTGACACCAACTCGGTATACGTGGGTGGAAATTTCGTCGGCAAAGACTCTAGGAATGCGATCGCGTGGGTTGGGGGGCAGGGATGGACGGATTTGCCATTTAGGGGGTTTAATGGACCTGTTAACTCCATAACGAAGGCATCCAATGGTCATATCATTTACGGCGGAAGTTTCACAGGTCTGGGAAACGCGACTGCGCCGACTGAGCGCGATGGCCAAGTTATCAACCTCTCCTCCGCCACCATCTCAGCCGGCTCTTCGACAACCAGGGAGGGGTTCAGTGATCCCAAGAACATTGTGTGCAGCACTAGCGGAACCGATGGGACAGGCAAGACATGGTTATTGCAGGAGAACTCACCGGGATTCTGGCAGGCAAAGTTTAGACACGGTTTCCGGCCGACAAAGCTTCGCCTGTACAACACCCACCAGGACGGCGCTGGAACAAAGACATGGCGATTCACTGCGCTACCCATCAACGGTATCATGAACATGACCTATGTTGACTTAGTCACAAACAAGAACGCTACGTGCACGAGTGAGTGCCCACTAAGCAACAATAAGACTACCAAGTTTCAGGAATTCCACTTCGTCAACGTCATCGGCATGAACGAATTTCGTATCGACATCTCGGACTATTACGGGAGCGGTGGAGGTTTGAACGGGATCGAGCTATTTGGAGACGATATTTTTTCCTACGCGATCGACGACTTCAACGAGCCTACTTGCGCAAATCTCGAGTTCAAGTCGTCGTCTACCGCCACAGGCCCTTGGAAGGTCACCCCTTCTCACCAAAGTACCGCCGAATACCTGACGGCTCAAATATCTGCACCCATTACCAATACCTCAGCCAAGGTCGTTTTCTTGCCGGACATCAGGGAATCGGGCTACTACTCTGTCAACTTGTACACGCCCGGGTGCCTCCAGGATGACACATGCGCGAGCAGAGGACAGGTTCAGCTTACAGGTCAAATGACTGCCGACCCTACCAAGAGTGACCCAGTCGACAAAACGCTGTACCAGACAAACAACTTCGACAAGTACGATCAGATTTATTATGGCATGGTTGATGCGAGCTCGTCAAGCTTCCGGCCCCAAATCACCTTGACGCCACTTGCCGGGCAGGACTTGGCCAATATTACTCTCGTCGCCCAAAGCATCGGCTTTACCTTGATTAACAGTACGGGTGGCCTGAATGGGTTGTTTGAATACACGCCTGGCCAACCTGTGAATGTTAGCGACTTCACGGCCTCGGCTGTCAATCGCCTTGGATCGAGCTTCTCTGGTAAATCCGCTGTCAACACTCTCGCCACCTCTGGCGATACCGTTTTCGTTGGAGGCAACTTCACCTCGCCATCTGTTGAGCACGTTGTTGCCCTGAACACCAAGGACTCGACAAACAAGACACTGGATGGCGGACTCAACGGCGAAGTTAACTCGATGATTTTGGACGGCACCACATTGTACGTTGGAGGAAGTTTTAACAGCACTTCCGAGAAGTCGGTAGATGGTCTCAACAACGTTGCCGCCTACGACACCGAGAAGAACACGTGGAGTCCCCTCGGTGCTGGTGTCAACGGCAAGGTCATGCGCGTTGTTGGGTTGACGATGAACATCACCGGGTCAACCCCGGAGTTTGTTGTGAGCGTCAACGGTGACTTTGACGAGTTGAATGCCTTTGACAAGAACCCTGCTGTTTCCGTAACTGGTTTCGGCATCTGGGTGCCTTCACAGAAGAACTGGGTACAAAACCTGGATCTCCAGTTGGAGTCGATTGATGGTGTACTCTCAACTTCCATTCTTGATCGCTCTGGCAACGGTTCCCTGTACGCCGGCTCCTTGATCTCGTCGACGCTCGGTGTAAGGGATATTGCGGGCTTTGGGGAAAAGCTCAGCGGTCTGCCAGTCAATATCCAAGCTCCCCCGAAGTCGTCCGGCTCTAGTTCGTTGGCCAAGCGTGATGGTTCGATAAGCGATAGCAGCCTGCAAGGAGTCGTCACAGGCATCTTCGACACGGAGAACAAGAGGAATCTTACCATTCTCGGTGGTCACTTCACTGCAACCGGTAGCGGATCTGCGATTAACAACCTCCTTATCATGGACGGCAAAAATAACAACGAAGTCTCTGGTCTCGGTGACGGCGTTTCACAGGATTCAACTATCATGGCCTTGGCTGTGCATAACGATATCCTGTTTGCCGGTGGCAATATTACCGGCACCGTCAACGGTAATGAGGTGAAGGCGTTGGTCACTTACAACCTTGCCAGCAAGTCCTTCAGCTCGCAACCCCCCTCTTTGAATGGCGGCCACGGCACTGTCTCTTCCATTGCTGTTCGTGACGGCACAGACGATGTCTATGTTGGAGGATCCTTCACCCAGGCGGGCTCTCTCGATTGCCCTGGCGTCTGCTTTTTCAGCACATCTTCGTCGCAATGGCAACAAGCTGGTCAAAACCTTGGAGGAACCGTCAACACCCTCCTGTGGGTCGATAAGAACCTGCTCCTTGCCGGCGGCAACCTCACCATCAACAACACCGCCTCAACCTACCTGGCCACTTACGACCCCAAGACCCTGGTGTGGGACGCTTACCCTGATGCCGGTCAGCTTCCTGGACCGGTCGACGTTCTTACCGCTGGCACAAGCGACAACAAGCAAATCTGGGTATCAGGAACTGCCTCCAACGGCTCGGTCTACCTCATGAAGTCCGAAAAGGACGATGGATCATCCTGGCATTCCGTTGGCCAGACCCTGCAGCCCGGCACCAAGATCCGTGGTCTCCAGATCTTCCAGCTCAGCAAGTCCCATGACAAGCACCCCCTGATCGACGACAAGGAGGCCCTCATGCTCACCGGCCACATTGTCCTGCCCGACTTTGGCTCAGCCTCTGGCGTCCTCTTCGACGGCGCGAACTTCAAGCCCTTTGCTCTGACCACCAACTCCGGTAACACTCCAGGCTCTCTTGCCACTGTCTTTTCCGAAAAGCAGAACTTCTTCGGCAAGGATGGCAAGCACCTGCCACTGGTGTTTGTCGTCCTCATCGGCCTCGGCATCTCTTTAGCCCTCATGCTTCTCATCGTCGTGGCCGGTTTGATCCTCGACAGAATCCGCAAGAAGCGCGAGGGTTACGTGCCCGCCCCGACGTCCATGTATGACCGCGGCAGCGGCATCCAGAGGATACCACCGCATGAGCTGCTGGAGGGGCTAAGTAAAAGTCGATCTGGCGCGCCCCAGATGTAAACGGGCACGGGCATCGGGTGGTGGACAAAATAGGGTTTAATGGGTTATTAGATGCGTTTCGTTTCGTCAGTCAGTCAGAGGAGGAAATACCACAACTTTCGCATGGGGGTTTTACTAGCATTCTTGTTCATTCTTTGTCATTATCAATCATCAAGCGTTAATATCTCCCTGGGTTTTTGACAAAACTATCTTAAGCAGCAGGCGGCAACTGGTAGCGGCAGCGGCATGGCGTTCTTTTTTATGTGCATTCTCCCTCCCTTTTTTTCTTCTTTTTCTCTGTTCCTTTTTCCTTCGGTTTACAAAGTTTGGGTGCTTGTCAGCAAGCACACCAACAACATGGCTGGGTTGTTAGATTAAAACGATACCTACCTACGCTCAGATATGATTGATGGAAAGGTTGTTCTTCGAAGAAGAAAGACGCTATTTTACCACAACTGGCTTCCTTTGTCTTGTGTGTTTTCAGGCGCTTGGACCGGTATTCTCCCATGTGTTGTGCGGTCATTGTGTGAATGGGTGGCGGTGTGTCAACGGCGATGATGTGATGGACTGACGGTAATGGGGACAATAAGTCGAGGCAGCTTTCAACGCAGCTTGATGAGGCTTTTCCCTCCTACGGGACATATCTCACCGATCTCCTTCCCTCACCGATCTCCTTTTCTTCTACAATGCTGCATCTACAGCAAGCTAGTTCCCACCTACCAAGTGTGGAGTGATAATCTTGTTTCAAGTACATAATGTTTAACTTCACATCAAGGGAGGCATCTACTATCCATATCTTTTCCTTTGTTCAAACGAGCTCGTTCGAGAATCTTCAATGTAAAAAACGAAATTGGGTGGTGCAAATAGGTGAAGATTTGCCGTTGATGGGGGTATGAAGGATATGAGGAAGTGAACATGAACGGGCAAAAGAGACGAACAAGAAAATGTTCAATGTGTATGTATGTATGTAACCAAATCTTGAAACTTTAGATTCAAGCGTTGGGGATAATATTACCGGAATATCCTCAGTTGTGCCCTGAGCTGGGGGAGTGGCACGTTCCGGCAGCAGACCTAACGAGTTGGTGATGTGATGCGAAGGTCTACGGTAGAAGGAAGCAGAACGTCCACGTTCGCGTGCTTTAATATTTGGGTCCACCGGCTGCATACAGACATTACTTGGTTAAACTTCAAATAATAAACACCAAGAAGGAATGAGGACAATGGCGCCAGGTAGTCGTATGCTGGTGGAAGTGTCGGTGCAGACCCTGATACACACTTGTGGTTTGGCTCAGTCCATGTGACAGTTGGGGTATATAGGCTTAGGTTCTGCGCGTTACTTCCAACCAATCACGGCAGCTTACCAGCTGCCCGGCTAGCTCAATCGGTAGAGCGTGAGACTCTTAATCTCAAGGTTGTGGGTTCGACCCCCACGTCGGGCTCAATTCCCGTCGTAAGACTTTCTTTTTTCCATTTTTTTTTCTACGATCCCACGCAGTTCTTGCTCAATTTTTTTTCGTGCTCGTCTTTTTTATTTATTTTTACGGTGCTCGTTGGGTTGTCGAATGTGTTTTCTTTTTCTTCAGTTGTCGCAACGAGAGTTCAAACACAGTTTTGTCTGCCTGGGGTTACTTATCACGCATTGCATCATGATTGCAGACAGACACTCCACGATTTTCAAGTGGAAAATGAATGTCATTTGTCAGAAAAGATATTCTTTTGATACATCAGCTTCGTCTTGCCGATCTCGAGTGCGTCGGTGATTCTGGCAGTTGCAGGACGCATTCGACCGCGCCTTCCCTGGGCGGGCGAGCAAAGAAGGTGGAAAGAAAGACGTATGGGCAACTTGTTCGGAAGGAGTGAGTGCTGCAGTGGTCCCGTTCGTTGTCCTTTGCTCTGCAGTGGCTACCAACTAAGTATGTGCCGTCGGCATCCATCTGTTTGAGCCCCGGGCCAGTGATGGTGTTTGTGTGATGGAGGGACAGAGGAAGACAGTAATACTATCGGTCATCTCTTTACCTTTCAGTTCTGTTCACCTCTCAGCTCTTCTCATTCCACTCGCTTCACATCCCACCGTCCTTACATATCCTGCTTTGGCTTTACAATTTGGAGATGATCCTGGATCGGAAATAACTATTGCTCATACCCTTCACGGTTCGGCCTGCAGTGGATTGCCTGTGGTTGTTGGTTGCACATGAATTCCATGTACAGTAGTAAGTATCCGCCAGGGCTTCTCCTTGCGTTCCCCGCCGCTTCTCAACGTCAATTCTTGCCCTTCAGTTATTCACAGAATTGCATCGTCATTTCAGTTCCTGAATCCGAATTTGTAAAACCCACTCGACATCGCCACTGCCGTCAACTAACTTGAAACTCGCAGGCAGCTCTTGCCGTGCGTGAGAGCATCGTGACTTCCTCTCACCACCAGACTACTGCACGCCAATTCCGCTAGCCCAGGACCGCAGCTTGTATGGGAGGAAGCCTTATGGTTTTTCTCTCAGAAACCGTGACCGTTGTGAGCTATCAACGGTGGAGCAACCGTTCTTTCCTTGCAACGGTTGTGCCTTCCTAACCGCCTGGCAACCGCTCAACAACCATAAGTACCCAATCCCATCATCTGTTAGTGACGGGAGAGTCTTCCATAGTTACTGGTAATTTGATCCCTCTACTACCCCTTCTAACAGGTTCTGATCTGTGGTACTTCTTTGCTGCTCTGCTCTGACTGTTCCCATTTTCCAGGTTGGTCGGTACTGCAGTGCCATGACTTCTCAGTCCTCATCTTTCTCAGCTCGGGAGGCCAGGGCTCTAAAGGCGTCGGGCCGGTCACGGAACGCCGCAGTCGAGAGACTGACACCCGTGCTTCCTAATCTTGAACGCCCTATGTTCACTCCCATTGAGGCAGTGATTCCCGTTAGAAGAAGCCAATCGAATGGCACCAGACCTCATCACTCCATCGTGCGCTTAAATACTTCGTAAGGCCGTGAGCGTAGATTCTGTGACTGGAGGAGTTATCAGAGTATCATCTTCATGGCCACAACATTCACTGCTCTGCTGACATCCAGTCAGTGCTGTAAGGCTCGGGCGTAGTACCTCAGGTTCTATCTGGATGCTATTTAAATGTCATTAGGCGAGCCGCCAGTTTCAAGCTTTGGAAAAGTGACAGTGTATAGTCTCTTCCACAATCATGATGTCCATGGAAGTGGTTAGACGAGCACGCCACCAGAAACTGCCATGCTTCTTGGAAAGCAGCGCGGTCTTGTTGGATTTCTGGTTCCGCAATGAACAGTATTCAACACGATCTCGTCCAGTTGCTATTCAGTCTTCATTGGCCATGCATTATCGCCGCTGGATGTGGATGGCCTTTTATCGATCACTATTCCCGAGCTGGTATCCCTATGGACAGACAACGATATTTTCGGTAGTTACCCATGCCTCAGTACTGGATCAGATACTTACCTCTACGTACCATCAACAGAACCGCCCCTTTTCAACCGGTCAGCGATCACCACAGCTCTGGACTCTCTTGGCTCTATGTGTCTGCCCATGAGTGAGAAGTGGCGGCGCCCGATTTCAGCCTCCTAGAACATCCGCACCATACCTTCCGTTTTCCTTCTTCCTCTTTCGGCGTTCAGTACTTGATAGGGGATTATAGGAAGATGCAGTAGGCTCCGTCTAGATAAGTGGCTGAAGAGGTGTGATCAAGTAAAAGTTGACAGCCTGTACCTAGGCAACTGCAATGCCGACAGGACAGGTTGACATTGGTATCCGTCGGTAGGGTAGGTATGTAATGCATGTATGTATGTATATAGGGTAAATCATCACATATCAGACGCATATGCTACGTAGGAGCACAGGAAGTACAGGGCAATGTTGCAGATACTACAAAACGCCTCCAACCACTCGAGGCACCGCATCGGAGAGGATGGTGTTGGGGCAACGGTTCACGGTCTACCTAGTGTAGCCTGTACCGAGAGGGAAAGTTCACGATTTCTCCTCCAAGAGTAATCGAATAGGTAGTGCTGGGTACGTAGCAGAATCAATGTCCACAGTTCACGGGTCACAGAGACACAGACTCGCAGTTGGTTGGATGTGAAGCCATCTACAATATGATACTGCGCACACTCAAAGCCCCGTGGTATCAAACTCCTGCTGCCGTACAGCTTCGGGAACTTGTGAAGTGCAGTGACTCGCTCCCCTTCCATGTCGTCCATGTCTAGCTGTGCTGCTGACTACATCCGTATGCACGGGATAGGTATCCTACTACACCAGTTGGTGCTGCTTCCCTTCGCGCATGTAGCCGGCCATTTCCGCCGACCATATCCTGTGTTTACACTCATTACTGCCTTGACTCTATCTCCACCTGCTACTTAGTTAATGATTTTGGAGCCTGATCAAGCAACTGACTCCCCCACCGAGTGGCAAAGACACATGAAGATGGTTATGGATGATGATGACGACGATAGGTGGATTAGAACACCATGTACGCTCACTCGACGATAAAACTGGCCAACAATTTGGTGAGAAGTAGTGTACCTAGCCAACATCGTCGTTGGATGATAGGAGAGACACTGCGGTAGATCATGGTGATAGAGCCAAGTAAAGATCCATGGAATGTCCAAGTTAGTTGTCCGCACTAGTCAATTCAACCCACTGCATGCAACAGAACTGCACAAATCATCATGTAGTCGAATCTGGAGGTTCAAGTTGACATCCGCTCCGTTAACTCTCCCACCAGTATCACAGCAGCGAGCAAACCCCGATTTTGGTCGTGAGTGGTGTATGTAACATCGGGATATGTTGATCCTGCGGTAAGTCACACAGCAGCAAGCCTAACTAAGCTAACAGAGCTAACCCACTCCAAGAGGACACTAACAAAGGGGAACTAAACCTTATACAGGCTAGACGCAATGCAGGAAGGGAGCCCGGCTCGCGGGCGCGCAGCGATGCGCAGGGCGGGAGGCGGTTGGGGTCGGGCAATTATCGTATGATTTCGACGTAAGGTTGAGGGGTCCCCTTGGATCCCCTTGGTCGCCCCGGGTCCTCAAGTACCGGTAGGGTGGATGCCAAAAAGGAGCGAAAAGGAGTGGTCGACTGGTCGGGTCGGTTGTGAGATTGGCGATTTGCATTTCGATTGCATGTGCGCCTGATGAGGGCTGGAGCTAGTCGGATGGGGTCTACCGATAGGATCTTCGCCATTTTTTTTTTTGGTTTTACAGTTTCCCGCAGTGCCGAACTGGCAGTTTTTCTGCCCTACCGAGCCTATAGTTACCAAATTGGAAGTTAGTACGTGTACGTACATACCCCTCTCTCGCTCTCTCTCCCAACCGACCTTTCTTTCACCTCCTCGGGTGGTGTTTGGTGCAGAGAGCAGATTTAGGCCTATCATATGCAACCAGCACTCATATCCCCATGGCGGCTTTTGGTCAGGTAGCTTGGAAAATATCTCCAGCGGGGATACCTACTATCCAACAGACTTCGACAAGGTCTCCTTAACGGGCGGAAAGAGAAAAAACTCCGAGTCTGGATACCTGATACTATCACCTGAGTATTACCAGGCTGGGCCTAGTAAATTGGTATTTTGGCAAAGTCTCACTGCCGACAAAAGCCGTAGTGGATCCAACGCCTGGTTCAAAGTGGAAATACCTTCAATGTCGACTGGGCCCTGGGCCCAGAACGATCTGGATGATAGCGGATAGCCTCCCAAAAGCCTCGAGTCACTCACTTTCATCTCACAGTTTCTTCATCAGCATGAAATTTTGATGCAAAAAAGAGGGGGACATGTCTCGCTGGCTGAGAGCACATTAGACTCTACCTAGTGTAGTGTGTCTTGTCCACTCACACCGCTCTTTATTACCGCCCTATCCTATCTTCCGCCTTTCTGGTACCCGATGGGGGTGTGTCGATAGGGGAGGAGGGAATGGGAAGCACGAGGGTTCCGGCGCCCTGGAGCAGCTAGACAGCAGCTAGATGGACTATGGAGTTGCGTGCGGTGACTGATCGTGGACCGACACTTCTGGATCTCTTGTTAAGGACCTTCCTTTCTTGTCGTGCCGAGAAACTTAGTGACAGCCTCACGGAGTTTGTGACGCGTCACTGGACTTGTGTAAATGTGATGGGGAACATTGAGAGCTGGCGGCTGGCGGCTGGCCTCGTCTTTTCCAAGTCTCGAGCGTTAAAGGTTTACCCCTGTCCTGTGCTTGGAGCCGCGAATGCCGAACTGTAATCTGAGAATTAGCGGAGCAAAAATGTCTTGGAGGACATTCCAATGGCCGTCCTCATTCTACTTCCCTTTCGTCTCTGGGTTTTTAGGGTAGCCAGTGAAACGGTATGCTGTGCGAGTACTATCACTTTTGCTTCAATATCCTACGATATGAAGCTTGTGGTTAGGTGTTTGTCCCATCGTGACCGGCCAGTCAGCGGGGTTGTCGATCATGACCAGACTGCCACGAGGTGTGAAGGGGCAAAAAAAGAGACAATGTCCCATTGTTTGCGAGCAAGGTGGTACGGTACGTACCGTTCCCCAGGAAATGCAAAGTGGAGTGTAAATAGAGCTTAGCATTAAAAAAAATGGAATACAGGGAGGCCTAGGGGAGTGGAAAAGATGGTGACAACGAAATGCAAGCCACAACGCCCAACATTTGTTCTTTCGTCCACAACAGCAGTGGCTCGGTAATTGCAAAGACTTGCCAAGCGGCCGGCCGATATCGATTCGATACAATGACAAGCAAAGAGAGAAAAAAAAAGCATTGGACACAGTTGAGGTTATTCCCTGGTGTTAGGTATTAGGGCACCAGGGATCTATCATGATCTCTTCTCCCAAGAGGCGTGCTGAGGTTATGTCGATCACTGACCAGGGGTAAGATGTGAGGTGCTTGAGCCAACCAAAGAAGGGACGGCTTGCCAGCGCCCCTGGATCAGGTGAATTATTACCAGAAAGAGATTCCCTGACAACCTCAAGCAGAAGGAAGGGTTGGCCTGGGGCGGCCCATGAAAGAGTAAACCTCTGGCAGCAGTCGTCGGTACCACGACATACTGTAGTTAGGACCCGCTCCCACAGAGCCCACGAAAAATTGAGACTGAAGGGAACGTTACGGACAGCAGCTCAGGCATGTCTTCTGTGAGCCCTGTCTTGGAAAAAGCCGTTGTGATGGCGGCTCCTAGTTCGCTCGCCAGGGATGCAACGCTGACTGCGATTATCCCGAATGGGAACAGTTTGCACCATTGAAAGTTCATCCGGTGCATGAATGCATGAACTCGGAACTGCGTCAAACTTTTGACGACAGTGTTCCCTTGGTGTTCATGTTGAGTTTGTCAGCCGGTAAGGCAGGGGATAACCCTACTGTCATCCTCATAGTTGAGTGATTAGGTACGGGAATAACAGGACAACCTTGACAGGAAAAGAGAAGGAGAGAAGAGGAAAAGAAAAAAAAAGAAAACAACACCAACTGGCAGGCCTTGATTTCGCGAATCGTCGATAAGATTGGCCCAAGGCATAACACGGAACTCTCCATGCTCTGCACAGATTTTGCTTTCGTACTCCTGGTCTTGATTGTTTCTTTTTGCCTTCCTCTTGCCGGCGTCTTTCATCTCTTTTCTCTTTCGGGCCGGTTACATCTTCGAACGGCGGGCGGAAGGACCCAGACATGTCTCAACAATGACAAGTCAAGATGGCGGCATTGGCTGGATGGGGGACGCCTCTAAGCCATATTGAAGCAACCCCCTTACCTCAGAGATATTGGCCCTACAGGGCGCTTTGCTTTTTGCGGGGAAATACATACCATTGGAAATTGAAACTTCTTTGAAGAGAATAGCCTCTATGGGCAAGCAAGAGAAGAGGAAGCAAGCAACTTGGCGCAAGCGAGTCAACAATTAAGAAAACTTGGACAAACTGGCAGCCCACTCTTACATTGTCCCATGACGACGGGAAGGGTAGAAAGCTATTGACAACTTGGCGCGGAGGGATCTCCAACCGTAAGGATGAATCTACTTTTTAGTGATGTACGACAGACAGATCTGACAGATGCGTTAGGTATTGTCGATCATGATGCGGCGACATCACTACCCGTATATAGGCCCCATCTCTATTTCCTCGTTTCTTGGGGTCTCTGCCTTGATAGTTGCGCGTCAAGGGCCTCCATCACGCACGGCTACCAAGCATATCCAAGGCAGTGTTGGAGCCTTGTCAAGTGGGGGAACGGCGGATCACTTTCGTGTTGCTGCAGTGAGCTATCACGGTTGCGATGTTGGCCGCAGTCTTGTCGTATTGCTGTGAGGACTGACAGAACCAATGATACCGTTCCAGGACTTGTTGACCTGATCTGATGCATTGCATTTGACGACAACAGAAGAGGGGCAGGACGTGCCTGGATGCGGCAGCCGACCAGCCAAGGCCATTGTTCGTTGGGTGATCTACAGCGGCGTCATTGAGGTGGGCTTGCAGTATTCATCTTGTTGAATTGGAAGGGCCGAATGTGAGCCGTCTGCTTCAGCCGTGGCGCTCTATGGCGTCCTATGGCGTCCCGAGGGGGGTTGATAAAGGCTGAGTGAAGACAATGAAGACGGTCGCTGTGTTGTTTACAGTACAGAAGGCATGTGCCGCATTGGCCTCCCACTCCCGTCGTCAAGCGGACTGGCAGAAGCCGATGGGATATCCCGTGAACGGAAGGGACAAGCTTCCTGGCGCCGCGCCGCGCCGTTACACCGACCCAATTCTCAGTTTTTAGCGGATGTACCCCGTAAATTGTCGTGCAGCCCGTCGGCTGTAGGGACTCTAGGGAGTCATCCCCTGACTCTCTTATCAGAGGCTCAACAGGAAGCGGCTGTGACTTTGCCGTCGCATCAAGAGCGGGTCATGGCATTGACAGCAGAGCTCCCTCCCGTCTCGAGGGAGACTTCACTTTGTGTAACTCTTGTGATGTCTTGGACTGACTGACCATAACTGCATCAGAAAGCTGTTAACTGCCAGTCAATGATGATGGTGTCGTCGCCACAAGGGCTCTTTTCTTCTCTGCAGTGGTCTTAGCACTAGTGGCTGCCAAGATGGACGGGAGGGAGATTTGGTGGATACGGGGCCCAACGACCGCCGCCGTTACTCCAGATTCCGATCTTTCGGGGCATCGTCCCGCGAGATGAAAACCAATTCGGGCAGGAAGTGATTTGGGAAACAGTCCGCTTGTTGTTGTTTATTTCATGACTCGTTAGTGTTGGCAACCCTTCAGCTGTCCGCTGAAACCTGTATGGACTTTTTGAAATTACATGTTTCCATTCATGGCGGCGAGAGCGAGCGGGTAGCGCTACCGGCAACAGAGATGCCTGCCGCAGTTGCCCTCCTGGTACCGTATGCATTCGGAATTCGGGGGAGCTCGAAACACTGACAGCTTGGCCGATCTCGGGGCTCAGGCGGCTGTGTGGACGTCGGTGTTGTAGTTTTGACAGATGTCAACGTCAGTGAGCAGTGCTGATCTCCAACTGAAACCTGAAGTCTTTGGAAATTACCAAGATATCACGAGGGTCCCAAGCCAGATTAAGGATGTGAACGATGCATCAAGAATGGAGTCTGGAGATAGAAGCAGATTCGAGAGGTAGGTACTCACACATCAAGCATCATCTTCCAACTCCATACGACAAGCACAAGCAATATGGGGTAGATGATCCTCCAAGTATAGCTCGAACGGTGGGTGGGATGCTGATGGCTCTCTCTGAGTCGCAATTCGCTTCCTGGATAACGGTGGTACCGTATTCTTGGATTCTTGGATCTCTTGGATGCTTGGGGACTTTTGGGGTTGCCCAGATTGGGTATTCCGTAGCGCTGACGGGGTATGGAGTCGTTATGGATTCGCCGATGGAGGCTGCCCCACGGCGCCGTTCCTATCCATTTTATCCATCTAATTAAACGAGAGTGATCATTTGCTCAGTCCAGGGAACGCCAGGGTCTTTTGGGGACGCTAGATGCCAAATCCCGACATGTAAGGTACGGGAGGTTCGGAAGGGCGAAGTCATGATGGCTGTCGACGAGATTCGTGTCGTTGTTAGGTACCTATGCAATGCGCGAGTGCGTACGCGTCCAGATGCCGGCAGCGGAGTTGCTGCTTGTGCTGCTGCTTGGAGCATAACATGCTAACAGAGGCAATTTTTGGTGTCATTGAGAATGAGGGAAGTCGCCTGTCGCGAACACGGGCAGTTTGTCGTCTTTGGCGTTTTTGGCGCAAGGGTTTCCATCAAGCTTACCTCCTTCGGGAACCCTTGTCAGATCTGTAACACACCCTTGCTTGTCGATCCTGGCCGTGCCTCTGCCAAAATTTGGCATGTCCAGTGTCCCCGGCAGAACCCCCGACCGAATCCCTCGCTGGTATTTGGACCGAATCTCGTATGGATAGTTTCCCCAGTTAATCTTGTTCAATCAATCTCCCATCCTCAGGTGGTCAATGTCACATCGCCGAATGTCACTCTATCGTCCCCGATGCCATCCACTACTGCTATGCGGGCCGGTATGTAATAGGTAGAGGTTGTACCTGAGCTGAGGAATGTACTTACTTCCTATAGTTCGGGCACCTAAATCGTTGGTCCTTCGTCTAGGTCGTTCTCGTCATTATTTGGCGAGTTGGGGGCACATTAGCCGACGTTCTTGTGTCCTGCTGCCAGCCATCTTTCCTCAGGGGCGATCGTCGCTGTATCTTGTCTTCGGGAATCTCAAACAACCTCCGTGCGTGTAAATAGTGTGGTGTAGTTCCCGGGGAGTTGGATAGACCCTCTCCTAGTACAGTGTTCGCCATCAGCGTGTCGAATGGCTCCGTGCGATTAGCATCGTTGCCACGTTTGAAAGCTCCGTAGGGACGACGATCAAACGCGAGCCGTTGATAGTTCCCTCCGCAAAGAGGACTACTTACACTAGCATCTGGATTGCCATGTGAAGCCGAGAATGAGGGGCTGCATCATTACGAATATTGACATCCAGAGTTTTCTCGATATGCTTCTGTACCTCTTGCGGATGTGGCTGCAGCTACTTACTCGGCCTCGCTTTTGACACCGATGACCAGAAAGATATGGGGTTCCAACACTCCATTGTCTCCTGTTCTGGCCCCCTAGGCTAACTAAACAGCCGCCATGGAAGTCTCCCCGGCTCCCCTAATTGCACGCACCAGCGGAACACCATCAACATCGGCGACCTGCCCAGCTGCCACTGACGGGGCCCCCTTGTGAACCATACTCGGTTGTCCTAATAGGGAAGGGCGAGCCCCCGGGACGGTGTCTACATACTGATCCCAACCTCTACAGACAAGGACAACCGTAGTCACGCCCCTGCCTCCACTGAAGGGTAGTGTAGTAGCTGAGAGATTAGATTTTTTTTTAACAATGGACCGTAGTGAGCCGCCTTCGAGTCCCAAAACGGGCTACATCAGCATCTTGGGATGAGGATGGGGCATACCTACCAGACACTCAATCTTCCCAGCACCGTCTCGGTCTTCTCCGTACCGTTTTGTAGTCTTCTCGCAACCTTCGAGGCATGCCTTTCGTCTGGTGGGCTGAGACATAGGATAGCGGTAACAGAACATTGAAACCACTGACTCCTCGCCGTATCTCGTAGCAAGGAGACACCCGTTCGCCTCCACGACTTCCTCCGACCCTCTCCGCTTTCTCCTCCAGCGCCCCAGGAGAAACCATCTCAAGATTGCGCCCGAACATGCACAGGTGTTTTTTTTGCCCAGTTAGCACTGTTCTCCTGGTCAAAGAGTGATTTCCTTGACGCAAGGTGACCATCAAGGTGTACAAAAGGTTATTTGGCTCATCTCGAAGGACCGAGTGGACGAATAGGAGAGCTGGCCCTCTTTCTGCCCAAAGAGGCAATGAGCGACAGTGATCCAGTTCTGCATGCGTTATGGCAGACGCGAGCACTCTCAGCACACACAGTTACAGTGAATATTGAACGCGGAATAGCGAGTTGTGGAGGTTGCTTCAATGCTACCAAGAGGCAGAATGCTGCACACCAGTCAGTCAGCCATTCATGGCCCTTATCATTTGCATGAAAATGAGATGTAGTCGAATGGGAAAAGAAAGGATGAGAAAAAAATTAAAACTGACGCATCCGATATCCATCCGGGTCACAAGCTGTGTCAAGTTTTTCTGCCCAGCTGCGAGACATGAGAAGACGCATCATCATCATGTTGTTTGGGGAGCTGGTTCATTAGAGTCGATGGATCTTGCCTGTCGCGACGAAGCGACAACGACAACAAGCTCGCGCCCAACAAAGAGACATACCGTGCCAACAGCGAGATCTGATAAAAACCTCACGTTCGATCCATCCCACACCCGTTGTCCGTCAAGTGCGGTGTTGATGGCTGGGCGATGGAGGCCGATGGAGATGATAGGGTGATGTGCTCACCTGTGAAGTTGCCAACCTGGCGGGGGATCATGGGGACGTCGATGGAGGCGTCAGGGGTGGCTACCCCACTTGATGTGCCGCTATTGGCCCGCTTGCCATGGGCAACAAGGCAGAGTGGACCAGGCTGCAGTACCCTTGCTTTGTGGACTCTTGAGGTGGTTTTTGCTTCTTTTATTCCCGGTCCTCTGGCCGACCGCTTCGTGTCGACGTTTGCGCGGTGAGGTCGTGAGCCCACACACCTTGGGAGCTTGGCCACGCCAGGATGCCGACAAAGTACCGCCATTTGCCCTGGGCAGCGTCCAAATGACGGAACCACCGCGAGCATGAGACTGTCGCAGCTTTGCAGTCTGTCTGTGGTCTTTGTCGTTCACAAGAACGGATGAACACGTTTGATGAAGCGATGCAGGAACTCGCAGCTCTCGAGTGTGGACAGATTTTGCGGTGTAAAGTGCAACATCCCTGTCCCCGTTTCGCAAAGCTACCAGATCTTATGTATAAAATTCCGAACCACCGTGGAGGCTCCCGTTCCGCAGTTGGGGGTCCCGCCCCGCCGCCGACCCACGGCTGACGACTCCGTTGATTCGGTCGCGGCTTCGCATTTGTGAAGTGCTCGAGGGTTCCTGGAAATGTTGGGCTTCCACTTGACGGCGTTGAGTCCGGTTATGATGGGTCCATAGCATATCATACCGCCGGTATCAATGCGTTTCGGGACCGTTTCTTCCTGGTTTCGAACAATCATATGTGACTCGTTTGCGCCGCGGTAAGAATGCCAAATGTACGACATCTTTATAGGGCATTCGGCCCATTTGGCCTATTTGGCTGATAACTGATGTCAGTGGCATACCTCACAGAACGGAAAATGCTGTGGCGCCAGCTTGGAATCCCGACCTGGTCAATGTCAAATTTCGTCACGATGAAGGACTGAAAGGCTGCGAAAAAAGGGGACCGCCCTCGAAATAAACAAAGCCTATTTCTCGGCTGATATCATAGCCTACCCTTCGCCTGCACCTGGCCCAACCGTTTTGGCGAGTTTGATTTTGGGAGAGCTGGCATTGCAATCCTCCTCAGCAAAGAAACTTGCCTACGTGTGACCGCCCAAGTGAACCGTCTTTCTCTCGGGCCGTTTTGGTTTGCGCCTCGCGCGCACCTGCGAGGTCGAACAACAGACGTCACAGAGCGTCGAGTGATTACGAGCACCCCCACTCACCTTGCCTGCCCCCCAATAGACGTGGGCCTTCATTCTGTCGACAGCAACCCTATATTTTACTAGCACTTTGTGTGGTAAAATACAACTCCGCTTCCTCCCCGCACGCCAATTGAAATGATCTCACACGGCGGAAAAGGTTTTTCATTCACGCATGCGATGGGGACTGTGAAGTTGCAACTGGCATCGCTGTCCTACACGTCCCGTGACGTGACTGAGCGTTTGGAGATTAGCGCATCTAGATATTTTCCCATCCAGAGCAGAAGCCTTCGAGGCAAATGTGAGAAGCACTGTTCGTTAGTAAGTCTACTAACGTGACAATACGTGATACCGAAACCTGCCCGAAAACGCTTGCACTGGCCTGGCAGCTGTTTTCATGTACCGACACTGTTCACTCTTTTGTCAACTGGCAACTTAAGAAATCAGTCTCGACATTACTCTCACTGTGCAGCCGTAACGAATGAAAGCAAGCGGCAGAAGGGGGAGGGGGGCTAGCGCCATTTTCCTCTGTCGCGAATTGGGGTTACTTAGCTCATATGTTTGGGGTGGGCCGCAGTGGCCCCTGCCGAATCCGTTTTTCTTGTTGTCTCGTTGAGGTGTTCTTGCTAATGGCATTCAGACAGAATTACCATCCCACCTGCCGGCCGACACATTGGCGGTACGTACCTGCCTCTGAGGGACAGGGACAATGCCCCCAACTCCTGTGCCCTGTACCCTGTCCACAACTGCCACCCAATGACGCACGTACAAAGAACATGGCGTTCATGACAACTCCGCTGGAAGGTGACAACCAGCACTTTGAACCACCCTCCGGATTTGCCCCCGGCGTGCAGAATCACACACAGCATCATGATTACTGCAGGGCAGAAAACCCATCACAAATTCACAGGTAGAAGTGTTGGCATTTGAAAGTTGTGGGCAGAAGAGACAGCCACGGCAAGCAACTAACAAAGCCCCGAAGAATTGGAAAGCTATGATGGGATGCTGAAACCACAGACATGGGACTGGGTGTTGGAGTCGTGTAGCTGGGACGAATCTTGCGTCAAATGCAATCCCGTCATCCGGTCGTCGAGGTTGTCAAGCTGCGAGTGGAAATGGCTGCTCCCGCCTCGTACCTCCCGGCTTCGTTCCAACGTCAAGCGTCAATTGTCAAGCGTCCAGCCTGCTTCCAAATCTCACCGTCGTCACAGCGCTGAGAGCTGATAGCCGGGGCATGTGTGTCCCCATTCCGACTCCCAATCAACACGCCCATCTTACCACAGCATAACAAGGCGAGACAGTCAACCGGTTCCTGAGAATCCTGACGATTATCAATTGTGGAGGGGGGTAACGAGGAGCCCCCGTCCGGAGGGCCAGCGACGACCCCCATTCACACTGCGACAGTATGTCCATGTCGAGTCAGCCACACAGTGTCAGATGAGGGCTGTCGAGTCTGTCTCCCAGACCCTGCAGAAAGAAAACAACGAACCTCCTCCACCAAGGTACATCCACATGCCTACACACATACCTTAGCACCCAGCACTGCATTGCATCTTGTCGGCAGTGAGATGGAGGCCGTTGTGCTGCTACCGAGTTGCATACTGTACTCTCCAACCGAATTGAATCCCACTTCGTCTCGAGAACAACAGAAGCAATGAATCAATTGATACAAGCACACAACTTGAGGGCTCCTTCCTCCGCCCATATCCGGCAATGACATTGACAGCAAGTGCGGGGGCTGCACACCACCCGGCCTTCAGCCTTTTGCTCCTGTCACTTGGCATCCTTATCGTCAACCGTTGCCCGACCCTGAAGAGCCTCCAAGAGTATTGAAACGGCTCCTTGTGTGAATCAATTCGGAAAAGGTTGAACGCAATTTTGCGACTGCTATTTGCATCTCTCGAGTATTTCGCATCCCTGCCCTGTGGGAGCCAGCCTGCCCCCATTCCTTTAAAGCCCCCCCCCCCCCCCCCCCTCTTCTCTCCCAGGCAATCCCATCTTGCCCCCCGACCCCTGCCGCTGTGTACAAGGACAATGTATACCAGCCATACCGAGCCTTCCTTCCTTCCAACCCATCCCCAACCTTGAACTGGAGCAGGTGTGTGGGCAGGAGTGTGGGCTTGCGGTTGCCCTGTCTGGCTAGGTTTGGGCTTTCCCACGCATTCAACCATTGACTTCATAACGGCATCCCTTTGGGCGGGTGGAGGAAGCTCAGGTCTCTTAAAGCTTGGCCAACCCTCCGCCTTGTCCAGCAGGCTGGCCTCCTCCGTTTTCCACAGTATAGAGACATCTCATCAAACCAACTAAATCAAAGGCTGACGGAGCAAGAGCTTAGCGCAAGTACACGCAGTCAACCTACAACACTCTAAACACTTGGACCACTAACACCCGACACCACTGCAACTATCGCGCAATCATCTGCCCTGAAAAAAGTTTGACCGTCGATTTCCCGGACACATCAGGACACACAGCCAGCACCGTAAACACCGGTTCCTGTCGAGCAGCAACAGATCTTCCCCTTCAGCATCCATACAAGACCCTTACAACATCCATACAAGTATTCACAAGGGGCCGATCTTCTCCTCTTCCTCTCTTCCGCCCTCCCACCTGTCCCAACTGAGCTGAGAGCAGCCTGCTCCTCTGGCCAAACAAGCAGACCAACGTCAGCCCTGACCCCCCCGTCCTCTGTCCTCTCTCTTCTACACAGTAGCAAGTAGAGGCACCGCGGACGACAAGACCGCCCTGTCTCGCCTGCATCATTGGGTGAACCCTGTCTCCTCAACGTCCCTACTAGGGCCCCTTGGACCGGGAGATTCCACCGTCGATCAATCTCGCCCGAGGTCGTCACAGAATACCTAGCTCTGAAGCCGACTCCACCTGTCCCGCTGACCAAGGAGACAATACCGTTCAGTCGACTTTGGGTTCGCTGCTCTGAAGTGGACGCATACCCGATTGGCTCTAGCCTGCAGTTTGGTACTCCCCATTGTTCCCAGGGCTGCTCGCATGCCATCTGAGCTTCTCAGACCCCCAAGAACACTTAAGGTCGCTGATCCCTCCTTGTCAACTCGTGGTCCGATCTTCTCTCGACATTCGACCCGACTAAAAGGATCCCGCGTTTGATCAGCAACAACTACATACATACCTACCACTATCGACAAACACTTTCAACTCTTCTCCTCCCCAAGTTCACCAGTTCACCTCACCAACAAGACTGGGAAGGACACACACAGCACTCGGTTGCACACACAAAACCCCAATGATGATGACCATAGACGCCAACCAGCACCGATTTGCACCGCTAAACTACGACCACATGTCTTATCAATCGAGCCAGCCACACTTCACCAACCCTTGGGGTTCGTCCTCGGGTCCTGGAGGGCCGCCTCCTCCTCCTCAGCAGCCCGCTCCTCAGAACATGTACATCAACAACCGAGACAGCGCCGGCCTGCCGCACCTTAACCTCGCTGCCCTCCCCAAGCGTCAGCACGACGTCAGGAACGGAAGTGTGTGGCCTCATCAACCTGCTGCTCCCGGCCCTGTCACAACTGCGCCAGCAGGTAGCGCTCCCATGGCGGATGTCTATAGGCAGCAGGACTTACTCTCTATGCCCCAAGATCATCTCCTAGGTCTCAACCGCATGCCCCACCCAACCACTTCGACAGCATATGATACCTCCGCCTACACCACCTCTGCTTCCCCCGTTAGCACCAGCTATCCTCCTTCGACATCACAGTATGAGCTCGGTTACCCACCCGCCACCATGAGGGGGGCCTTTGGCATGGCTCCTGATGACACTGCGAGGAGGTATTCACAGCAGTAAGTACTCTCTGGGTTTGTCCTGTACATCTTACCAATACTAACCCACCTACCCAGGGGAATTCAACCTGATGACCGGAGAAGCTTTCAAGATGCGCTAGAAGCTAGCCAAGGCATGCTTACCATGAGCCAAGAGACACCAAGGAATATCTACGATGTGCGAAACCGTGCTAGGGGTTCTACAGACTCGTACGGCTTCCCTCAGACGCACTCCACGGGCTCTAGCGTTTCTTCTGCGAGCTTTGGCGGGTACTATGGCGGTTCAGTTGATGGGTCGATCAGCGATTACTCGACCGCAGGCTCTGACATTGAGTCGCTCTCTGGCCGGACACTTCCTCGTCCTCAAGGCTTGATGTCGAGCCAGCCCCCGGCACCACAGTCTATGATGGGCTCCTTCAGCTCCAAGGTGTCAACAAGTACCTCGAAGAAGCACAAGTGCAAGGTTTGCGACAAGCGATTCACACGGCCTAGCTCGCTCCAGACCCACATGTATAGCCACACTGGTGAAAAGCGTAAGGGCTCCTCCATAACGTAGTTTGAGGTTTCGCGCCTGCTAACAATTTTCACAGCCTTCCACTGCGAAGTTGAGGGATGCGGTCGCCAATTCTCAGTTGTCTCTAACCTCAGGAGACACAAGAAGGTCCACAAGCCCCAGAGCGAGACGCCATCTGAGACTGGTTCCGAAGCGGGCCAGCACTCGGAATAAACTATCCGATGCATCTCGCGGAACTCTTCTTTTTTTACATCATGCCCCTCGATAGACTACACACTTTAATTCTCAACATTCGCTACATATAACACTATCGGCACCGGAACCCCTCAGCATATCACACCACGGTCTATATCGATCCCGGGAAAAAATGGATTCGAAAATCGACATAAACAATTGCGACTCGCTACCGCCTACCAAGTACACGAATGGGGTCGGCGGTACCCGCTCCGCATCTCATAGACTTACGTTTCGCAAGGAGGGACAGCAGGCGATCCCTCCATCATTCCCTGCTGTCGGTCATTGGCAGCAGAGGCGCTCGGCGTTGGAGTTTCAGGTAGACGAGACTTGTCGATCACAACGAGCAAGCTGCCCCGCATGGACCGCCAACCGCGGGAAGCTGGCGAACATCTTTTAATCGTTTCATTTTCCTTTGGGGTTCATTGGTTGATTACGTGAGGAAAGAACGGAGAAGATACCAAGGGGGTCATCATCCAAGGGAGGTTGCGAAAGGAAGGGCGCCTTTCCACGGGGACCACAAATCTCATAAACCGGCGTTTCGGTGGGCTTGCTTTCAGATCTTTGTTTTTGTTGCATCCGGGAATGCCTTTTCTCTACTGTCGTTTAAGAGATACACTCACACAGGTTTGGTTGGAAATGGTTTTAGGTTTCGGTTGGTCAATCAGGGGTTTTTCCATTATCTACATATCATCATCGTTTGATCAGGGCAAGAAGAAGAATACCCAGCTTGGACATATTTGATTGGCCTATCGGAAGGAGGGAAGGGGAAACAGGCTCGGTAGATACCACTATATGGCGACGACTTCAAAAGGATGTTACAAAGAGCGGAGGAACATTCATGTATCATCTAAGCTCAAGCACATTGCGAAACCTAATTATGTACTACTACAACTATCAAACTTGTCACTACCAAGCACTGCAATGTTCCCAAAAGAATTGCTCAATTGTGATACTGAAAGCGAAAGAGTTCGCCTCGAGTTCGCGTCTGTCTTACCGTCCAGAATTCCTACCTCCAATGAGCGCACACACAAAAAACTCATTGTCCAATCAATATGCCCCCACCCAATTCGATCTTACAAGCAGCTAACCAGCATAGCCGTCCGTTTCAGATTCGAATTGCCTATTTACCTTTGCTTCCCCCATACTTTTCCTTTAACCATATTGTAACCCTTCAGTCCTACCCTGACTTGACCGACTCGCTTGAGTCGCCTGACTAGACCGGGCACGGTATAGGGAAGAAATTCGGACGTCACATCGCAGTGGTTGCGCGCAAGTTAAGTTGGTGCTTAGACTAGCCCAGGTTCATTTTTTCTCATTACGGTTTCTAGTTCCTACTCTCTTCCCGTGAACATCTCAATTTCAGTCTCACAATTTCCTGATGAAGCATACGGGGTTATCAAGGTTGAACAAGGTTCGGGAAGGCCGTGTAAATCTTTGTCTTGATAAAGCCTAGCATGGCATTCACATCAAGGCTTGTGCTAACTACATTGACCGGAATAGGGGCCCACCACAATTTCAGGAGAAGGGCATCGGGATACCCAGACAGGGAGGAGGAAGAGTGAAGAGGATGGAGAAGGAGGAGAAGGAGGCTGAGTCGGGCGCATCTGCTCAATCTGGTACCGAAGCCAGCGAGCCAACGAAGCCAATGTGTGAGGAGCTCCGCGCATACAGGCATACCTAGATGCCAGACAGGGGACGGAAGGGAAGAGAGGAGGAGGGAGAGACAGACACGGAAGATCCGGGCGCTGAGAGGGCGGGTTGCATTGCGTGCTTTCCCCCCATTCCCCGTCTTCGGTGGAGGACGAGTGTCAAGCTCCCCAGGGCGACAGACGGCAGGAAGCAGGGCGCACTATGGAAGAGATCACGGTGCGAGAGGGAGTCGGACTCGACGCCGAATCGACGCATGTTCCGAATGCTGACTGGCCCGAATAGGAACCGCGATCACGTTTCACACATAAACAGCAACTCCATCAACCCACATTCCGCCCATAGAGGAGATAAGAGAGGGCGTATGTGTATATGCTTTGCTCAAAAGGGAAAGCGGAGAGAAAGAAAGGAGGTGTGAGAGAAGGTGTGTGATCGTCGCCACATGTCTCTCATTGCCTGGTTGTCCACGAAGCAGGACGCTTCCATTTTTCTGGCTTCTATGCCCATCGATCTCCGGGGTTTGTGCTTGGATATGAGATGGATCTCTTTGTAACGAGACAAACATCTGGTATCAGCTGAATTGCCCAACGAGCGGGGGAGAGGCGAAAAGGGGGCGTCCCATGGTAATGGTGGATGCACGTGAGAGTGTTTCTGTACACCAAGGCATATTGCAAATGAAAGACGGACGCAGTGTGGATGGGTGGATGGATGATGGATGGTGCACGAGCGAAGCGTGCTTCTGTGTGATGAGGTATGCATATCCATCTCACAACAACACGTATGAGCCCAGTAAGTGCTTGGTATAGACACCTGTCCAAGGCAATGTTTTACTAACAACGAGCCGGAGGAAGGCAACGACCGGCCAGGACTTGAGGCGGACGACCGCGAGATGGCATGACAGATGGATGAGATTGAACTCTGAGATGGAGATGAGATGAAATGAGATGAGATGGGTTTGGAAGGTCCCTGGAGGGTCCCTGGAGGGCCGTCTCAAAGCACGACTGGCACCCCCGACACCGCCGTCCCATGGCCGTGACCGCTTGGTCCGCGGCGTACCGCACCGCTCCGTGGGAGCACCGCACAGGACATATCCAAGGACGACAACAACGCCCAACGCACTTGCATGACTTGTTGCTGGCGTGTCCTTACTCGTGCAGGCGAGGAGAGAAGCTCTCTGATGATGGGCCGGGGTGGAGTTTATGGGTAAGCCCCAGTCCTAAGGACCTTGACGGCCTCGTTTCAGATTGCGCAAATCAGTTCCTTTGATGGAGAAGAGGCAGATGTGACGGGCCATGTAGGGCGGGGATTCCTTGTCGGTGGACGGTGGTGGATGGTGAAGAAAAGCTTGACTGGACGGGGTGTATGGGGAGACTTCTGATCATTGCCCGGACGGGCAAGTGCTTTTGAGAAGAGCCGTACCGAGGCGGTGCGTTGACCGGCGGAAAACTGGACGGTCGAGTATGGAAGCGGTGGTGATCGGCGGGCTTACAGATTCGGAGTAGGGATGGACTGAGCCAAACTGGGGAAATGGAACTGAGAAGGTTCAAGGAACGGGCGAGGTTCGGTAATGGGTTCACCTGGCTTCTTTCTTTCGAATTAGGTAGCACGTGCCGTGTAACGCAACTGAAAAGGAAGGGATTGAAGGGGTTAGAGGGATGATCGTCTCCTTTGTTTATGGACCCTCTCAACCTCTCTTGTCAGCGACCGTGATGCCTTCACCAAGGCACCGGACAGATGTCTTAGCACCTGGTGGAGAGCCATTACGTCGTCAAGCTCACGGCGTAGGATGTGGTGACGGAATGCGGGGCGTCTCCGAGTTGGCATAGCACAGGCTGGTAGCTGGCAGGCTGATAGAGAAGAGAGTGAGCCGGTTTTCGGTCCCTGATTCCTTGCATCGGGGCAGGGCCTGGGTTTGGCAAGCAAGGCAACTTGGTGCAGGAAGAAATCCTATTCGACATTGGAGGTCTAGGTTGCATGTCTTCCGTCCGCTCTCCTTGCTTTCCTTGGTTTGGGCGAGGCTGGGATGCGAGGGAGAGGGGCCAGGAGAGGGGCAAGCAGAGGGGCCGGGAGGAAGTCGTAACCATCCACGCTTTCCACGTTTGACGGCTTTGAGGTTCGGCTCACTGCCACTGGACAAGGCGGGTCAAGACGGGGAAGGAGCCTGCTACCTACAGTATGTCGTCAACATCATGTATTAGCTGGAACAGAAGACGGAACCGAGCATGATGAACTTTTGAGGAAGTTGTGGCTCCTTGTGAAACAATCGCCCGAAACTCGTATAGAAAACCGCAAACTGGAGATAATATTGTAACAATACTATACATACGTAATTGGGTAACTGACAACCGACGCTGGTTGGCCGGGATGGGCGCCACATGGCTGGCTACCTACTCGCACCGTAACAGTTGGGCTGGTTGATAGCAAAATCATTAATATTATCAACACCCATCCCCGTGGTCAGCAACACCGACGGCGATTCTTCTAATGGTGTCGTTAGACCCGACAATGACGTCGGTTGTCAGCAACCGAGTCTGGCTGCCGCGGTAGTTGCGGCGGCGGCGGCACAGAATGCTTAACGTGGCCAGTTAAGCACGCAGGCACGATATTAGCTGGCCGAAGGGTTCCTTTGGTTCCTTTCAAAGGGTGTGGTGGTTTGGATGCCTTACCCAGTGCGCATGGCAAAGACGCGACTAGCCAATCATGGGCACCGGCGTATGCTAACGGATCTTCAGGGTCCTTTCTGAGGCTTGTGCTGCTGCCCGACAATCGCGCGGGGAAGCACCACTCTCCTATTGGCACCAATGCGCTCAGGGGAGAGCCAAAGGTAACTTTGGCTTTGACACTGTATCCAAAGGGCACAGCTAGTCGCGATTCATGAAACCGATGGTGTCCTGGATGCCGCCCTGTTCTGGTTCGATATGGGCCCAAGTTTGGGAAAGGCCAAATGTGAAATTGTGAGAGGTTGAGGTGCGCTCAGGGTACGGCGCAAATGCATTGTCGCGCTGCGGAGGACCGATGACGGCGGCCAATAAGCGGCATCTAAGATTTCGTCACAGTGGAGGGATGGTTGAGGTTGCCGTGGTGGCAGTGTTCGCCGACCTCCACCATATCCCACCAGCCGGATCTGGTTCCTGGCCAGCCAATGTCAGCCAAAACGGACCAAAGGGGACCTGAAGATGCGAGCCGGTGCGAGAGATGTGCCAGGGTCCCCGTCTGGCAACTGTCAGGATGCCCGGGGCGTCCAGGGACGGAATCAGAACCGCGCTTCCCAGAGTGGTGAAAAAGGGCCACGATGAGGGTGGGTTGAGGTGACTAAGGTGTGATGTTCCATTCGATGTAATGTTCAGTATTTTGGCCCCCAGTATCCCTCGGAGGGTACCCATGCTGTTACGGTAACTGTCATGGAAGGCCACAGTGAGGTTGACGATGATTACAGAAGGAACGGACGTGGTTTTTTTTCGAGGGCACGTCTACATGCCGCATGACGTCATGTGGCTTTGGTGGCTAACCCTTCCGCTAACCCCTGTGCAGTTACGCAGGGCAGGCAGGCCCAACCCTCGTTCTTGCCGCACCGTTTTGGCCCCACTTCAACCCTTAACCGAACCCCAATGACGCCGCTGAGAAATTGAGAGGCTGTCAAATGGTGGACAGCGGCGCCGGGACCGGAGTAACGGAAAGGTGTGTGGTTTCAATGTTTTTGTAACAAAGGTCCAGCGGTCATTCCAAAGACACAACTAAACTCTCTCTACTCACTGTCGTAAAGTGGAAGGGGGAAAGAGAAATTTCGGGCTGCATGCTTGCTACTGCCTGTGCCAAGGAAGAAGGAAATGCAGTGAAAACGGTACAACGTTGTTGGCAGCACCCGTGTGCATTAGCTCGTCGACACAACGCACACAGTGGCATGAAAGATTCACAGATTGTTCTGCAATCTTTTACTTTTGGCTTTGACACGTCTCCGATCTCTACTTTGCCCAGTACGCGCCCAAGTGGATGGGCGAGAGTCAGTCAAACAACGGCGTCCTTTTTGGCAGATTAAACGTTGACAACCTCAAGATCGATCCAGATAGTAAGGTTGCCTCTCACCGTTACTTTGCACTGCCGAGGAGCGAAACATGAAACACCAGATGATCTCATCTGACCGGGGATTCCTTTCGACTGAAATTGCGACTGCAACGGCGCGGTCCTGGGCTTCCATTGTTATTGCTGGACATTGGGGCGGGTTGAGCTGAACAGATTCAGCCATTACAGCTGCCATACCGACTATACCAATCAACAACAGTGCGTGAATCCCACCACGACACGACCATCCAATCCTCCAGTTTGACCAACCCTTCAACTGGACGAGTGATTTAAAACCGCATTTCCAAAATGCCATGTTGCGTCGGGCCAAATTGCCATCACTTAGTGTCACTTTCACCAACTTTCATTCCCCACCGCAAGTCCGCAACCGTAACCATCACTGAATGAGAGGGAAAGCGCGGCGCCAGGACCGGACCAGCACCACGACAGGAACGCAACCCACACACTCTGTCTTTGCACACGTCCACCGTATCAACACAAAATACCCATTCCTTGATGCATTGACTGCATTCACATCTATATCCATATCACGCCCCGCTTCACTCCGTTACGCGTTACGGATCCCACAAGTTTTTGTTCGTCTCGGTCTCCTACTTTCGATTTCCCTTTCTGGGTCCCCTTTCCCTTGGACCAGGGGACGCCAGGGAGGGGGCCAAGGAATTAGGTAAGTTAGGCTGATGGGAGACCAGGGGTCTGCTGGCGGTCAGCCAGTAGCAATCCCCCTTTTCCTTGAGGCTCAAGCGAGACTCCATTAACTTGAACACAAGTCGGTGTCACCTGCTTTGTCGTTACTGCGGTATGGTTCAAGGGTTCAAGGGCTTCCCTGGTGACAGTGACACAGTGATTTTTTTTTCCCTTCTTCCTACATCCAGTCCGTTGTCGTCGGGCAGCTGGCAGGAATCTCTGCCCCTGGAGACAGATCCTGACAGGTTCAGTCTGGAGAGCGAGGGGGTCACTTGTTGACGACCTGAGTGTCAGGTCCATCTAGCTGAAATAGTAGTAACGAGTCGGGGCTTCTGCTTCTGGAAAGTTGGAAACATCCTTGGACCCCTATTCCACCAGACGGACACGGGTACCATTTATTGTACTCTGTAGTGTATACACACCGCTAATTTTGGGTACTGTACCTGGATTTGACAATGTCTGGTTCTTTGACCCCTCAGATTCCCTCAGAACGCAAGCACTGTATTGTTCACATGTTATTACCATTGGAAAAACCTAGGAACCGGGTTTGGTGCTTCGGTCAAAGAGTTGTGATGCTTGAGTGCGGCGATGGAGGCGGCGGCGGCGATGTTTACACAGTATTGAGTGAGATGCGTGGGGGTCATTTAGCACTGGATAGTTTGAACATTGATTCCGAATAGGGGCACACTGTAGGACCGACTTGTAACAGCTGGGAGAACACTACCTAGGTACACTACACAGACTGACAGACAGAACACACACACTCTCTCTAACTACCAGACTACCGACTACCTCCTCCTTCTAGAGTTATACGTCCTCTGAGCTGATTTAGATAGATGCAGTACGTCTGGAAAACGACAAAGAGTAAACCTCACATTCGTACCTTGTTCCCATAATGAGGCATCCAAATACTATATTTCCGCAGCCTCTCAATAAAACTTTACGTATCTGCACGCCGTCATCTCAAGCAAACTGCATGTTCTCATATTAGCCCTACACTGTGGCTAACTGAATTGGAAAGCCCGCATAGCTGTAGTTCACAAGTAGGTCAGTAGATAGATTTGACGCCCAAGAGGATCTGGCTCGGTTCACACACACGGCCTTTGATGTGGAAAGGAGGCATCACACGCCTCCCGGGTCACGTCTGAATGGATTCTGGGTTCAAGAGACCGTAGTGCTATGTAATCACTGGGCACTCACTTAATCACATCTCAGTGAAATGCATCTGTTCATGACCGAAGCGATCCAAGTCATGGTTGACCTTTTTTACTCAAACATGTCAGGTGGAAGAAGATCGGAATGGTGACTGTCAATTACCAGGTGCCACCTGTATCCTGAATAGAGACACATAGCAAAAGCTTATACGGCTGGCTTCTTCACTATAGCTTATGGAAGTGGAAGTCATGTAATGATGGACGTTATCATTGCTCGTGGTGTTTGGGGGTAACCATGAACAATTATCGATGATCAATGGTAACTACAATAAAGATATTAACCAAATACCAGGCAGAAGAAGACTCAGTAAGTAGGCGTTGTGTAGGAGACATTTGTACATCCCCTCGACCCAGTTGACCAGACCACAGGTGCCCAGTGAAGATACGCGAGGAAAGAAGAAACGAGTCGTGCCTTCCCCAGACTGGCGGTTCGAAGGACATACAAGAAGGAGCGATGGAGAGAAAGTGGGAAAGCGCGATTAGTCAAACTGCTCGGTCGTCCCTGCCTCCCGCTCCCTCTACAGACACAGGACAGGACGTAAGCACATAGTTAGAGGGAGCTGCATTGGAATGAAGCATTGGTGGTAAAATGGATGATTGCAATATGTAAGCGAACTGTATGATCTCTTGTGTGACTGTCTCCGATTGAGAGTTGGCTCCAGAGGTCAGCACCTAACAAAAGAGGTGTAATATTAGATTGGAAGGAGAGTGAAGAGAGAGGTGAAGAGATAGGTGAAGAGACAGGTGAAGAGAGAGGAGGAGAGAGAGATAAATAGTATATCATCTGTCACTCTCTTCTTTTGTCCCTCTAGCAAGGATTTCTTCCCGTGCTGACGGCAAACACCGACTCAAAGTGCATCGTTGCGCCTTGCTTCTCTTCCCCCTTCTCTCTCTGAGCGCGCAAGTGAATATTCGATCAGCTACGAATCAATTCGAGAAAGCAGTGCCCATGAAAGGAACTAGAAGAGCGGAACTAGAAACCTATTCTCGTGCTGGTAGTTCTCGAAGGATATCGGAGTTGAAGATGACGAGCGGGTGAAGGTTTTGCAGGACGTTCAAACTGATATCTCTAGATAGACGGACGAGGAAACAATCACTTCAGGTTAAACAAAGCCCATTTAACACGAGGATGACCATGACTGGAGGTACTGCCAACTGAAGGCTGTCGCTAGCCATCGAGCTTCATGAGTCAACTGGGAAATCTCAAAAGGGCTTTATTTACAAGCAAGTGAGATTCAAAAGAAGCTCTAGCAAGATCATCGACAAACTCCTTCATTATGCATTTATCCTTTTTTGCGCTCACTGCTCGCCTGCCCTAAACTCTACAAGAGTATGTGTAACAACCTAGCTACTCCCTAACCTAACTAACAACAACCATCAGTTACAACATAGAATGCCATCATCTTGAATGTCCTAACCAATACGACAAACGATGACATTGGCACAAAACCGCGTTTTATAGTGTATATCGCACATAAAACCACAGTGGCATCACTCGATTATTCTTCTGGTGTGTATGTGTATGTGTGTGAAGCCTTCAATAGCGCATGCGCGCCCAAAATCCAAGCCGCTTCGATGAAAATATCGTGTTGTTCCCCTCGTCGTCATAACGAATCTGAATCATATGAACAAGAAACCTGTTTGCTCCGCTAACCTCCTTCCCATCAGTCGCCTAAAGCACAATCGCCAACTCCGTCCTGTCGATGCCCTCCTCAATAAGGTTAGGGTAGTACGGCACCATAGCGTCCGCGCACTGGACATACGCATCGTTGTACAAACGCCAATATGGTATCCGCACCTTTCTCGCCGGGTGGAAGAGACCGGCCCAGACGTAGTTGAGGACCAGTCCCGGACCGACGGCCATCCTGATGGCCTCGATAGCCTCGACGATGCGGTCGATGACGTGGGGGCTGGTCTCGAACAGGTTGGGGTACAGCAAGTTGAGCAAATGGACCATGGCATCCTCGCAACCGAGACCGACGACGCCAAGGGCAATGTGCTTGACGACACTAGCGGCTGTTTGTCTGTGCACTTGGTCTCTGTCGATGAGGGCGTCCTCCAGGAGCGGCGTGACGGCGTAGACGTAGTCCTTGGCCATCTCGCCAATGTACTCGAAGAGGAAGGAGAGCGACTTGAGTACACCGTTCTGGACGTTGAGCTCGGGGACGCGGTACTCGTTCATGAGGGCGGGCAACACGGTGAAGGGCGCGCATGTCTCGGCAACGATACCGATGGCGACAGCCGTGTTGACACGAGATTGACGCTCCTGAACGCGGAGGTTGTTCAGTAGGGTAGCAAGGACATCCTGAGGACCGATGGCCTTGGCGATGAAACCGAAAGTGTTGTTGGCAGCACGTCTGATGCCCTTCTTGTGAGCCTTGAGCATGTCGAGAAGCTCGAAGCAGATACGCATCCATTCGCGGGCGTTGACACTCTCGGGACCGCGATCGGCGATACGACCTACAAGATCAATTGTGTTCTCTTGTACCTTCTCGTGTCGGTTACGAAGAATAGGGGTGAGGCGAGGCAAAAGATCCTTGATAGGGGGCTGCATCTGGCTGATACCCACGACCGTAACAATGGAGCGGAGAGCACCAAGAATAGAGCCAAGAACCTCGGGATACTCCTCACCGAGGTACTCGTAAAGGACAATACCAAGCTTACCCATAAGGGCATCCTCACCGCATTGCTTCATGACCATGGCGATGCGGGAGATCAAATCAGCTGCTTGCTGTCGTACAGTAGCTGACTTGTTGTTCAGACGCCAGAGAATGGTGCTGACAATCTGAGGGAGGTAAGGCTTGCATCGGGTGCCTAGTGCGTTAACCACCGAACCGAAACCATTGAGCATGACGATATCCTCAACGCTCTGTTCCTGGAACGCATGAAGAATGCCATCAATAAGGCGTTCTTCCAGACGCTCGCCAATGTCGGCAGCACCGAGAGAGGCCACAATCTTCTCGACGGTCTCCACCGTCATCTTACGGTAGGCTTCGCTCTCGTCCTTCAGATTGGCAACGATCCTTTCCAGAATCTCGCTGACACCGACCTTTTGGCCAATGTCAACGGTGGTCTCAACGACCTGTCGGTAGTTGCGCTTGTCCAGAGCCATACGCCGTACCCAGAAGCTCTTGAAGAACTCGTCTAGCACATGCTCCTTGAGGTATCCAGCCGTTACTCCGTCGGTGGCGGCGCACTGTGAAATCACCTTTAGCACAACCTTCTTCATCTCTTCATCTGGAGAGGCAAATTCTCGTAGCAGAATTTCCATAATCTGACTGGTGTAATAGTTGGCATAGTCTTCATCCATAAGCGGGATGATATAACCGACAGCCTTGAGGAAACCCGCCAGACCCTTGCCTCGCTGCTTTCGGGCACCGGTCCAAAGAGGGTTGAGGATGTCATCGAAGCTCTCGATACCGTAGGGGTTGGATGCCTCGGCGAGAGCTGCGATGGCCAAACTGGTCACTGTGCGGACCTTGGTCTGTTCATCGTTCAGGTTGGGTCCGATACAGTCGACCAGTTGCTTGAGATGGGGCAAGACTGCACAGCCCATCAAGATGGGAATCTGTTGGACAATCTTGACACCTGTGTGACGAGCCTGCCACGACTTCTTGCTTCGGCACACAGCTCGCAAGAAGGGAAGCAGAGCTGGGATACCCAGAGCCGAAGCAACTACGGCAAAGGCTCTGGCAGTAGTGTTTCTGACATACTCATCGACGTGATCAATATCTGGACGCATGACACTGATCATTGTGGCAAGACCAGCAGCCTTGCTGAGGTTCGAAATAATTTCCCGACCCTCAACACGGGCATAATAGTCCTGATCGATAAGAAGAGGTTCGATAACGACGAGAATCTTGTGAACGTATGGTCGAACCATGTCATCGAGCTTGTACAAGATACGATCGATAACCTTGACCAGAAGATGGCGTTCCTGATCCTCCAACGTCTTCTCCATGAGCAGAGGAAGGATTTGGTTGAAGAGGGGGCCGGCACCGAAGTTGCGAGCATTGTCTGTCAATTGTCTGAGCGCAGTCTTTCTCATAGGAGGAGTACCGTTCTTGACCTTCAGTAGGAGCCTCATAATCTTTCTCTCCTTGAGCTCTTCGACGCTCAAGCTGTCCTCATCCGCTCCGTCGGTAAGCTTGCCGAAGTATGCCATGTCTTCGGGCTTGAAGAATTGCAGGTCTCCCACACCGGGGATCTCCTTTGGTACCTGCTGGCCCGTCATCCGTCCGCTGTCAGGGTCCTGCATCATGAAGCCCGTTGTTGGGGTCGGAGCCTGCATCAGCTTGTGTGCCGGTGCTCGCACGGGGGCATACCCTGGTGGCGGGTCAAGAATCTTGTAACCTTGCTCGGGGCCGGGAAGCATGGCATCAAGCTCCTCGTCGCTAAGCGGCGCGTATCGACCGGCCGCATCAGTGCCGAAAACTGGTTGTACGACGGCGGTCTGGGTAGGGTGCATCGGGGTAGCTAGGCCGACGTTGCCAACGGGTGTGGCAGAAGGCGCCTGGTCCCAGCGGGATCGCTTCTTGGGTTCGGCCCCTGGAGCCACTGGAGCGGGAACAGATGGTGCTTGATCCCACCTGGACCTCTTCTTGGGCTCTGGTGCCGGAGTGGCATCTTCTGTAGAGGCCACATCCCATCTCTTCTTGCGCTTCCGGCCAGCCGCAGCTTCAGTAGAGCCAGCCTCCTCGTTCTCCTTGTCACCGGAGTCCTTAAGGGTAGGCTGGTGCTCCTCGACAGGGCCGCCCTCCTTCATTTTCTGTTCGATGGCCCGCCGTACGCGCTCTTCCTCCCGCTCAAGCTCGCGACGTTCCATGATTTCCCGGTAGCTTTCTCCTTCCTCGGCGGCACCTGCCTGGCGGTTGGAAGCAAAGGGGTCGGCTCGTGTAGGGGTCAGAACGCGGTCGAATCGGCGCTTCTGGTAGTCGGTCTCCCTGTCGGTGATGCGGTTGCTCTTTTCGCCCCGGCCAGCCAGGGGATCATCCTCCTCGACGCCATCGCCGCGCGCGAACTCATCGATCTGGGCTCGGGTGGCGGTGTACTGTCCTACTAGGCGGCGACCGGAATCGGCATCTTCCATCTCTTCATCGTCGCCATCGGCAGCGGGTAGAGTCGTGTGGTAGCCCGCGAACTTGTCGCCATTGTCGCGTTCATACAGGTCGGTGTCCCAGACCTCTCCCATCTTGGCTTTGGTATTGTTGTCGGATCGTTGGTTGGCAGGATCAAAGCTGCGTGAACCGCTCTTGGCGGCAGCAGCAGCATTGCGCTCCTGCTGGAGCTTCTTGATCTGCTCAAAATCCGAGTCCGACATGGTGCTGGCCGTATCCTCCTCGTGTCATGTCAGGTTGGGGTCGTCGTGATAAAGTCCAGCGCGCCGCGGGGGGGGATTGACGGGAGGTAGTCGGGGAAAATTGAGACGGGATGGAATGGCGCTGCCCGTGGGGTGGTTGGGTGGAATAATATGTGGTACCTGACGGGGCGGTTCAAGTTGACGTTGACAGTTGACACTTGTCGTGATAAGCTATCAGCAAAGGAAGGAGGGACGATGGAGGCAGAAGGATGCAGGTCGGGCTGAAGACTGGCGCAGTGGATGCGGTGCACACGCCTTCCCTGAAATTTTGGCCAGCGACTGCAGTGGTGACGGGACGTGAGCAAAGCGAGCTGACACGGGCTTGGCAAGGCTGCACCTGAAGTTTCCACTTTAAGTGGCGCTCCAAGTGCATTACGTAAGCAGTCCAGAGACCTGACGCGTTTCGATCGCTGTGGGGAGCAGGGGAGCTTCCATTTCCACCGAGCTCATGTGGGGGAGCTTCCACTTTCCACAACTTCCATCTCACATCCCACAACCTCGCTTCATCTTCGTCTCGACCAATATGACATCCCAACCTGCACCGCTACTCTATGCCGAGTTACTCTCAAATATCCGCCAGATATCCCTTGCCATTTCACTGGGCTCTGCGAGCGATGCGTCGACACGAGTAGTGGTGGCAGCGGATGGAGAGAATGTCGAGCTTAAACACCATGGACAGTCATATACACTGCGCTTACCCTCAAAGGTCGCCCTCGGGGGCGCAATTCTGCCCATTCAAAGGCCCGGCGCCTCTACGCTCTCCTGGAGGTTACCGTTGGGTCAAGCAACAGATACGGAAGGATCGTCAGCAGAGTCGTCGACTTGGACAGCCACCGATTTGAAAGCCGGTTCTCAAGTCGCTTGTAGGCAATGCCAGACAGTGGTCGTCAATCAAGATGTCGTCAAGGTCTGGAAAGACCTCCCGAGTGAAAACTGGGCCGAGATGATGGAGTTTTGGCACTGTCACAAACCTGGCGATCACGATCACGATCATGATGGCCACCATCACCACCACAAGTCAAACGAGGTTTCTGCATCCCAAACCAAGGGTCAGGGTGCCAAAGCGGACGACATGAGTCTCGCAGCTCGAGGATATGGAGCGAGCTCAGTTATCTCGGCGCAACAAAGTGTTGGGTTTGTTGATTTGACGACGCTTTTATTCGTCGAGCAGGACTGTTCCAACATCACAGTAAGTCCACATGTAGCATGCTCATGCCTTGATCAACTCACCGTTTCTGAATTGTTTGTCTTGAAAATACTATAAACTGGGGCATCAAGAAGGTAGCCAAGTCGGCTTCGGCCCATCAATGGCGTGATTACCGATACAACTGCCCAAAATTAAGCAAAGTCTGTCCCCTGCTTTCGCGGGACACCGAGTGGTTGACGAACCTCACTTATGTGACGGGGCGCTTCCAATTGGTGGATGATGGACTGAACCTCCGCATTTCGCCAGATCATTCTCAAGTCCTGAATGCTCTGGGATCACCTGGAGGAACATTCCTTCTCAACTCTCCATGCCAGTAAACCTTTCACCTACGTCAGTTAGTGCTGATCACCTTTCCACACTCTAGTATTCTCTCTCTACCCCTGAGCATGGATCACCAGATAGGCAGGCTATTGCTTCAGACGAAAGCAGCAGCCAGATCCGGAGCCTAAACGTGTTTTGCTCATCCTGTCAAGCCCAGCTTGGCTTTTATAACTTCCGGACAGCCGCAGTCACACTCCTGAAGTGGCAGATCTCCTGCGATTCTGTGTCCAACCTCAGCCCAGGGCTTGAAGAGTGTCTCGCCGCGACTCTTATTTCCACCATAGCGCGGTCAGGATCCTCCAAGTCACTGTTACTCCCCATCACAGAGACTATTGCGACCGCAGAGGAAGAAGGGGTAGGGAAGGACAAAGTTGTTCACATATGGGTGCTTAACAGCGGTATCGTGTATGCATCGTCTGCTACTGAGGCAGCCGCCCCGAGGCCAGGAGGTGGAAGTGGTACTCTGGCTATCAAACTACTTTATCGTTTGGTCCCTCGAGAGGAGGCTGATCGCATGCTGGATTCACTCACTGGCGATGCCCAGGAGGTGAACATTCCGGTAAAGGCCATCAAGGAGGTTATGGAACGTCTAGACAGGAGTAACTCTCTGCTGCCTACCACTGAACGGGTATTCAAGGAGTGGAAAGTTGGTTTACTGAGGCGGTGAAATCCGGAGATGGTAGCAGGTGCTCGAGTGGTTAATGTTGATGGGTAGCATAGGAGCCCTATTGGCGCCATTCCTGAACTCAAACTTGGCTCTTTATCCTCTTACTGGACCGTAATGTCCGGGTTGTTATCGTCTGGACGGTGGCCTCCGGCTCAGCTCTTGGTATCACTTCCGCAGCAATCGTTTTCCGTTTCCTAGACTTCGCCGCCGAAGTTGTGGCGACCACCTCTTCGCTTTCTTCGACCTTGACCACCACTCCTTTCCTTTTCCCAGGTTTGGTCACGACCTCAGCAGTCGTAACCGTCTCTTGGCTTTCCTCTTCAACTTTCACCGCCCCCTTCTTCACCCCCGCTGCTTGTTCCGAGAACGACTTAAGGTTCGCAGTAAAGAGGACACTCTGCGCCCAACCAGCCTGGGGGCCCCAGATCTTCCTGAAATGGTCGCCCACAGCTTCATACATAGCCTTGTTGAGCGTCTTGGTCTTGGCACCCCCTTTCCCGCCAAAGTTATAGTCTCTCTGGGCGATTTGCCAAACGTGGGTGTCGATAGGAACAGACTCTCCCCAGCCGAGACCCATCAAGCACACACAATCCGACACCTTGGGACCAACGCCCGGCAGAGTCAGCAGAGCTTCGTGAGCCTTCTTGTACGTCGGTGGATCCCCATCCAAGTCAACCTTGGAATCAACAACATGCTTCTCTTCTGTCCCTTCTTCCTTCTTCACCGAAACAGCCTCCTCAGCAGCCGCCCCCGACGCAGGAACACCCGGATTCCTCAACCTCAGCAACCACTTCTCCCCATAAACCTGTGCCACACACCCCGCCGTTTCAGCAATGTACTTAGCCCTATACCCAAACCCCAGCTCCCTCAAATGGGCCTCGACCCCTTCGCCCGCCAACGCCTCCGGCCCCGGGAAATCGTGGAACGCTTCGCCCTCCACGGTGCCGATATAGGGACCGTAGTGCGTGCACAGCTTCAACACCATCTGGCTGATGCGCGAAATGTTGTTGTTACTGCTGCAGATGAAGGAGATCAGCGTCTCCCAGGCGTCCTGGTTGAGAATGCGGATCCCCGTGAAGGCGGGCGCGCGGCGGGCGAAGTTGGCGTCTGAGAGGGACCATTGGGCGTAGAGGGTGGTGAGAGAGTGGGAGAGGGCGAAGTAGCTGTGGAGGAGGGTGGGGGTGTCGTCTTCGGAGTCTTGGGGGTGTTCAGGTTTGGGAGTTGTTGTAGGCCATGTCACTTTGTAGTGAAGATGGGTGGGATCTTGTTTTAGGGAGATGAGACGGCCTTTGAGGACGCAGTGCCTGATTTATTGTTAGATTGAAATATCCAAGAGAAGATAGGAGAAGCTATGTATTTGGATTCGAACCATTGTTCATTTATCTTGCGCCATCTGAAGGACTGGCCGCATCGGAGGGTGGTTTCGATGCAAAGCTCTGCGAGACTGATGGGCAGTTTGCGCCATTCTGTGACCTTTTGGGCTGCCATGTAGAATTACACTTTTCGGACTTTACAGATGGGACGAAAAAAGGTATAAGAGTCTTAGAAGAAGAGGTATTGTCATGAAAGCTTGTCTTGATCACTTCAAATGCAAGTGGATGGATTCAACTCTGTTCCTCATGGACCTCGAGGATCTCTGGCTCGATCGATAGCGGAAGGAGCCACTGTAAAGATGCACTGCGATAGTGGCCAGCTGCTGGAAGGTTTCAGGTTGTTGCCACGCCAGGGCGTCAAACTCCTTGCGAATGGGTGGAACCGAATGCACGGAAACAAAACGCGCTAATCCCAAAAGGGGACAAGCGCACCCTGCAAGTAACAGCAACGGCCGCTGGAAAAGTTGCAGCCTCGCGATCAACGACGAGACTCGCAATTGGAAGCTCAAGCAAAGCCACTTTCCATTCATCAAACCCTCCCATAACCATTTTTCGCTTCTTTGGCGCAACCATCTCGTATCGTCTCTTCTATACTTAACGAGATCTGTGTTGACCATGAACGGGGACACCTATTCCTCCAGAGGTATGTTAGCACTGACCGTGGCTACCCGCTAGATCTCAACTTAACCGTGGCGAAACAGACAGCGGCCGACACGGTTCGTCTCGCGACTATCCAGTAAGTACCCCTCGTATACAAAGTTGACATCAGTCATTGCTGGCGTCCTAAGCTAACCCATCACCAGTCCTCGAGACGCGACCGCGATGACAGACGTGACCGTGGAGATCGTAGTGACCGAGGCAGTGGACGCAGACGCTCTCGTTCTCCCGCCGACTACCGCAGCAGCCGACCCCGTCGCGAAGACGGCGATTTCGACGCTTATTCATCGAGCCGCAGCCACCGCGACCGCGAGCGAGAAGATAGATACTCTGGCCGCGACCGTCGTGGACCCGATCGTGGTGAGAGGGAGTGGGATCGCGACAGGGGCGCCGACCGTGGAGCCGACCGTGGAGCCGACCGTGGAGCCGATCGTGGTGCGGACCGTGGTGCCGACCGTGGGGCCGAACGTGGAGGTCGCAACCGGCGGGACGATGACGAAGGCGGCCGTCGCCGGGAAAGAGATCGCGATGTGGTGGGAGATGATCGCCGCGGTGGAGGCAGAAGGGACAGAGAGGCGGACAGGGAGCGCAGGAGGAGTGTCTCGCCGCCCCCCAAGAAGAGGGAACCGACACCCGACTTGACCGATGTCGTTCCCGTTCTGGAGCGCAAGAGGCGCATGACACAGTGGGATATCAAGCCTCCCGGATACGGCAACGTCACCGCCGAGCAGGCCAAGCTCTCGGGCATGTTCCCATTACCCGGCGCGCCACGACAACAGGCCATGGACCCGACTAAGCTTCAGGCCTTCATGACCCAGCCAGGTGGAGCTGTCAACAGCGCCGCCCTCAAGCCGACAAACTCCCGCCAGAGCAAGCGACTTATTGTTTCGAACATCCCGCCGTCAGCGACCGACGAGAGCCTGTTGGGCTTCTTCAACCTTCAGCTCAATGGCCTAAACGTTATCGATAGCGCGGATCCTTGCGTCCAGTGCCAAATATCCCCCGACCACAGCTTCGCCATGCTCGAGTTCAGGAACAGCCCGGATGCGACAGTCGCTCTGGCCCTTGACGGTATCACCATGGAGGCCGAGGATGCCAATGGTGCTGCTGGTGCCGGTGGGCTCAAGATTCGCAGGCCGAAGGACTACATCGTACCTGCAATTGTCGAGGACCCCAACTACGACCCCGATTCGGAGGTTCCTTCCAGCATTGTCATCGACAGCCCCAACAAGATCAGCGTCACCAACATCCCCGCATATCTCACCGAAGAGCAAATCATGGAGCTCCTGGTTAGCTTTGGAAAGCTTAAGTCCTTTGTGTTGGTCAAGGATAAGCATACAGAGGAGTCGAGGGTGAGTCTATCGGTCCCTTGTACCGGCGAACTGACCTGCTAACATGTCCTAGGGTATTGCATTCTGCGAGTACCACGACTCTTCGGTCACATCTGTCGCTATTGACGGCCTTAACAACATGATGCTGGGCGATAGGGCGCTGAAGGTTCAAAAGGCCAGCTACGGCATTCAACAAGTCGCCGGAGAACTGAGTGTAAATGCCATGTCTATGCTTGCTGGTACCACTTCCCTGGATGGCGACGTTAGCAGGGTCGTGCAGCTCCTGAACATGGTTACTGCGGACGAGTTGATGGACAACGACGATTACGAAGGTTTGTTCGACATTCCAGTTCCATGAGCAGTTTCTGGATACTAACAAGCACTTCAAGAAATTCGTGATGACATCCAGGAAGAATGCGAGAAGTTCGGCACCATCGTCTCCCTGAAGATTCCCAGGCCCACTGGCGGAAGCAGGCAGTCTGCCGGTGTCGGCAAGATCTACATCAAATACGAGAATTCGGACCAAGCAACAAAGGCCCTGAAGTCGTTGGCAGGAAGGAAGTTCGCTGACCGCACGGTGGTCGCAACATACTTCGCTGAGGTTAGTATCATCAGCCTCGTTTTGACTTACTTTGCCAGTTATACTGACAATCCCCACAGGAGAACTTTGACGTCAACGCCTGGTAAAGTAAGACAGGCAGTAAAGTAGGAGAATGGATATGTCTATCTGTATTGAAAGGAAGAGCAGTAATCGTGCATGGTACAGCCTGGTTTTATGGTTGATGGCGAGGAAACGGTTAGAACAACGTCATTGGTACCAAGGTTCGGTCCTCTCCTCGAGGTTATCGTAGGAGTCACAGCGGCATGTACAGATATTGGTGGGAATTTCAGCCGCAGGTACCGATAGGGCGCTCAAAAAAAGAAGAGGTCACAGTTCCAATCTACACAAGTGTGTTCGATTGCATGCCAAACGTTCACGCTACATCATCAATCAACAAAGGAACTCGCATTGGGATCACTTCATTATCATTATCCTAGTCTAAATATTCGGGTTTGCCAACCAACGCCTGTGACGACGCGACAACCGTTCACGCAAAATGCGCTACATGTCGTGACGGCCTCAAAATCTCTCAAGGATGGAAATAAACTCCTAAATCCGAGGCAATGTTAGCCTGAGCTCATCTCCAATTGTGCCGTAACAAGAAAGGTAGTGAGTGCCATTGGTTTCAGAAGTCCGTTTAATTCATCAAGTCCCGGAAAAGAGGGACCTTAACATAAGAGGTACCAGAATAAAGTATAAAGTGTGTATCATCAGGATAAGGAGGCTCGGGAGGGGAGGTGTCGCGGAAGCAGTGATAACTTACCAGAATGAGTAGAATACCAAGTCGGCCATGGTCATGATTCCTGATACTGCCCAGCTTCAGTTTGAGCTGAATCTGGCAGGACTGCAATAACGCATGTCTCTGGAGATCATGACCAAATGCTGTCGAGTAGCATGGTGAAACAGACCAACGGCCGACCTGGCGATGATTGGAAGAAGATCCAAAGTGCGACAGGAAAAGGTTTGCTAGGAAACTTTTTTATGCTTGGAGGAGCAGACGCGGGAGATGCCAAGAGAGAAAAGTTCAAGTCTCCACTCACGTGAATGTGGAACCTGAACTGCGAAATTCAGTACTTGGCAACCAATCATACCGCTGACCCTAACAGCCTGACTAAGCAAGCGAATTTTCCCAGCCCACAGCGAATATCGCACGACCGCCAAACCGCCCGCCCGGTGATATTTTCTTCGTACTTCTCTGTCGACGACAAGCCAGCCGAAGTCACTCCCCCGACAACCGCAGCACCACCAAATCATCCAAAATGGGCCGTATGCACTCCAAGGGCAAGGGCATTTCTGCCTCCGCGATCCCCTACTCGCGCAACCCCCCCTCGTGGCTCAAGACCACCCCCGAGCAGGTCGTCGACCAGATCTGCAAGCTCGCCAAGAAGGGTGCTACCCCCTCCCAGATTGGTGTCATCCTCCGTGACTCCCACGGTGTTGCCCAGGTCAAGGTTGTCACTGGTATGTTGAATTCCTGAAGTCCTCGACGATTGGCGACGACGTGAAATGCTGACGGTGGTGGTTCTGCAGGTAACAAGATCCTTCGTATCCTGAAGTCCAACGGTATGACTGCCTACTACTCCGACGAATTCCCCTGAATTTGCCCACGCGGAAGCGAAACGAAACAATCGAATCGCAACGATATCCCCCAAACTTCACCGGCCCTCGAAACTCGAAACTCGATGCCAATGGGCACATGTCCCGCGAGCTTTCTCAGCTCTCGCTCAGCCCGCCGCGCGCCGTTGCCTTTAATGCGCACCCGTGACGGATGGACGACATGGGACATGAGCGCCAGACGCAGAAGGAACGAGAGAAAGAGCTGGGAAACAAACAACATGCCAAAGACGCATATGCCTCTGTTTGGTCAGATTGGCTGACAGAGTGATGCTATTTACAGGCCTTGCCCCCGATCTCCCGGAGGACCTGTACATGCTCATCAAGAAGGTAAGAAACATCCACTGCTTTGCCCTCATACGTCATTCCCACCGGTCAACTAACGCTCTGCGACAAATAGGCTGTTGCCGTCCGCAAGCACCTTGAGCGCAACCGCAAGGACAAGGACTCCAAGTTCCGCCTCATTCTCATTGAGTCCCGTATCCACCGTCTTGCCCGCTACTACAAGACCGTCGGTGTCCTCCCCCCCACCTGGAAGTACGAGTCTTCCACTGCCTCCACCATCGTCTCCTAAGCGTAGAGCACGCGCCGCGAGATTTTGGTGAAAGAGGGTGGGCAGCCGAGTCGAGATGGAGTGATCCTTCATCGGCTATCTACGGGTGTCTTCTTTTGCAGCATGCTTAGCTAGCTACGCGGCATGACGTCTGGTCATCCACACAGAGTGAAAAGGACGTTGGGGGAGGAATGGAAAGGAAACTTGCATTCTCGGAATCACTGCAGAGAAGGGAGCATAGGATGCGGTCTTTCCTGCTTAACATGCGCAAATCATCTGCTAGTCGGATGTCTAGCAGCACCCAGGATGAAGACGAAGTCAACGAGGGATTTTGTTATGAAAAATACAAAGTCCTCTATCCTCTTGCCTCAAACGCTGTTCTCCTGTTTATCCCATGACCACTGTGACGTGAACCCACTGTTACCCTAGCCATAATTAATTAATCGCCTTCATGATATGTCACCCAGGTTCTGTTACGTAGACCATATACCCTCTTTTGTTCACCCGTTTTTTCCTGAACGCCGGAGCCTCTTTCTCTCTTCTCTTCCCTTGTCCCGTCACTCTCAGAATCACAAGTAAAAGTATAGACCTCGTCCAGGTGAGACTCCTCGTAGACCTTATGAGAACTACGGCGGCCGCTGATCACGGCCTCCGGTATGTGCGTTGGTGATTCAAGCCCGTAGCCTTCTATGCGCTAGTCGAACTACCATTCGCACCACCACCCTCATACTGTTTAGACCGCTGGAGGAGGAACTCGCCCAAGGCTCGGAGGGGGTCTTTTGGTCTGTTTTGTTTCAAGTTCAGTTAGCATTCACCATCACCAAGACCAATCAACCATTAAAGGTAGACCATGAAATCAAGCAGGGAAGAGGGTATAGCATACTGCTCCTTAGCCAACATCTTCATCCCCTCCAACAAATGCCCCGTCACCTTCGTATTCAAGTACTGCCTCACCGGCGCCCCGTGAAGTGTCGGCTCCGTGGGCATGCCTGCTGTGCCCATTAATCCCGGTCCCTGTTGCTGACCCTGACCAGAATCCTGGGGATGCGCAGAAGCAGCCCGTGATGACCCAGCCCGCTGCTGATACGGTGGTGGTGGTTGTGATTGTTGGTCTTCGCTTGTCGAGCCGTTTCTTGTAGGGGCAGTGCTGCGGATCGCGCTGGGTCCTTGGTTTGCGGTGGGGTGTGCCCCTGTGGGACTTGGACGCCCGGGGATTTGGGGAATTGGGACCGGAGAGACGGGATGAGGGGGGCGGTCGGGGATGTGGTGGTGGCTTGTTAGGTGTTGTTGTTGCTGTTGTTGACGGAGAGTGGTGGTGGTTAGTGAATTATCTAGGCTTTGGGAGAGCGAGGAGTGACGGGGGGAGTTGATTTTTGGGCATGGGCAAGGTGACGGGAGGTTTGTTCACAGGCAGACTTGGAGGTGAATAGGTCAGAGGAATACAGCGTACAGTTGGTTGGTCGGACTGAGCATCGGTCATGTTTACATCGTCTGTTGAAGCTTGTCCCAGTAGCGGCTCGTTGGCGGCCATCTTTGAGGTTGATAATAAAGAATATTCGTTGTGGTAACAGCAAGTGGGCCCGAAGATATACCAAGCTTTGTTCTATTCCTGGGTGACTGTACGTGGTAAAAAGTCGAGGCTTGGTGGTGTGGTATTCAATGCCGTTCTTGAGAAAGTTGATGTCTGGGGGAGCTCTGGTCCCTTGCAGCTCCAATTGTGCGTCGCTCCCGCTACCCCACCATAGCACACGCAGTCACGGGACTTCGCGTTAAAGTTCAGCGCGGTCCCTTTCAACACCTTTTCACACACGTCACTCATTGTTCGTACCTTTCACTCGGCTTTATTCCATGAAGCTGTAGAGGAAATGTGCATAGTGTCATTTCTCTGACCACCGTGGATACTTGTTCATTTCAGGCGCCGTACACCATGGTCTTCGATCCTCCAATACCTCAGTCGTCAGAGAAAGAATGGACCGCTTTGTGAAGAGGACGAGACCGTCCCAGACTACCAACACTCGTCCAGCGTTGGCAGCTGGGTGGACCAACACCAACAAGAGACTTGAAACGCCACCAACAAAGAAGCGTCGGATCGATCAAGTTAACAAGAAAGATGAAACTGAAGACGATGACTCTTCTACGGCATTGAACAACGACGAAGACGAGGATTCATTTCTGTCGGCTCAGAGTCGGGATTCGCCTCTTATTCGAGATGGAAAGACCGGAAGTGTTGATGTTGAAGATGGCGATACCACAGACAATGCTCCAGCAGCGCACCACCATACGGCCTTAGAGGATAGTTTGCCCGAGGTCAAGGTTGACGACGATATAATCGAAGAATACGAAAAGCTGAAGTCTTCCCAAGTCGAGGATGGCGAAGTCAGCACGGAGACACGACTACAGACACGGAAATGGGTCCGAGGGCAAAGTTCGATTTACGTTGACGCTTTCAACCTTGCCTTGGATACAGTCCTGCAAGACGAAGCGCATCTTTTTGACGAGAAGGAAAACTGTGTATTTGAGAATTGGAGAGCGTTGAGCTATGAAGCTCAGTACTTGTATGGAACCCTACCATGGCGTGACCATTTTTGACTGACACTCTTCAGGTATGTGCGTCTGTTTTTGCGCAAAACTGCTTCTTGGCATCGTTTAGAACGGCTGAAACGTTACCCCGACATATCGGAGTTAGAACAGGCCATCGAGAGTCTACTGGAGTCTCGGGAGCTGCCGAAAGGAGAGTCGGTACAGGAGTCCGGCAAAGATTCCGCACAAAAATCGGAGCATCTATTCATCAACACTTTCGCCTTTGCTGATGATTCAGCATCACATATCAAGACGGTTGAGCAAGCCGCACATCTACTGTCTCTTGATGAGCTGAAAACTCTTGCAAAGGAAGCCAAAGTTCAGGGCAAGAACAAGCCGGACCTCATCAAGGCTTTCTGCCGAATGTGTTCTCAGCAGTCAAGCCTCATGTCTGTTGGATTACGGTGGTCCAGCACCAACGCCTCGATGAACTCGTTGGACTCTGCTTCGGAAGAAGCAAACCCGGAGAAACAAGATACCAACCGAAAGGCCCATTTCCTGGACAAGATTCTTGCTATTACTGGCCCGCTCGTCAGACTTTCAGAGTCTGTCTTCAAGCTATTTGAACGTGTTCACTTGGTTTTCTATCGGTCTACCGAATGGACCGAAAAGTCACTGACAACAATCATCTTAGCCAAGATTTCGAGGAGGAACTTTCCTGAATATGTCGTCTGTCGCTCATCTAACATCTTTCCATCCCGGCGGTATCTCTTGGAGTTTGAGAATTCAATGCGTCTCCAGTTCGAGGTAGACACCATTTTGGAATTCAGCGGGCCGCCGGGAGCAGAGGGGAATCGCAAAGTCGTGGAAAAGTTCGAGAACATAGCACCTCGATGGAGAGAGCTGCTTACTGAAGCACAGAAAATGGAGGATAATGAATACGAGTTCGGCGAAGGAGGGTATCTTCGCCGCTTCAGTGCAGGGCATGCTTATACGAGAATTGCGCACAAAGCCACCGAGGCTCTTGGCCGTCTACATCGGTATCAGGACGAATATGATCTTCTCACCGAGCTACTGAGCCAGCAACTCTTTCACCTTTCCCGACGCGGCGCTTGGTACAAGCGAAAAGCCCTCGTGGAAGAACGGTATATGTGGGAACTGGAGCAATCTCCTACAACGGCATTATCCGAAGCACAGAAGAATCTTCAAAAGAAGCGCTGGAGACAAATTGCTCTTTCGACTTGCGAAACGGCACTCCAGGATCCCAATTGCCATCTGATTCACCATTACGATTTGCAAAAACGTCTTATCAGGCTTGAAAAGCAACTCAATATCCCGCGTCGTCAACAGCACAACTTTGACCATGCCAGGCTGCGGGATCCGGAGGAGCACTCAATTGAGGGTATTCAGTTAGTCCGTGAGGACGCAGGCCGTGGCCAAGGAAGTACCAAGACGATCTGGCTTGACGATTTGGGGGACCCGGATGAGGAGGGCAATCCCATGCATGTCAGTGTAGAGGAGATGTGTCTCTCATTCTACCGCACCCAAGGTTGGAAAGGCTATCACAGTGAGGGCGGGATTCTACGGACACTTTTCGCGTACTTGTTCTGCGATATCCTCTTCCTCTTCGTCCCGAACGTCTTTCAGACCGCTTACCAAACCTGTCCTTTGGATCTACATACTGACGCCTTCTATCCTGCCCGGGCGAGCGAGATTAACCACCGGTTGGTGGAAATATCTAATGGTGGAGCTGGTGACCTTATTCGCCGGGTCAACGAGCAGCACCGCGAGCTTCATACCTGTATTGTTGGGTTGAACTGGGATTACGAGGTTGAGTATCTTCTCGAGCTGGTTTCCTGCTTCGAGGGTGAGGCTCTTGCCGCCATATGCAAAGTGATTGCACAGGATTACAAGGCTCGCGGGGGTGGTGTACCGGACTTGATCCTCTGGCGTACTGCTAAAGAGTCAAGCGGCGATCAAAAGGAGCAGTCTGAGAACGGCAAGGGGGAGGTTATGTTTGTGGAAGTCAAAAGCGCCAATGACCGGCTCAGTGACACACAACGGCTATGGATCCATGTTCTCTCGGCAGCGGGCGTACGGGTCGTGCTGTGCAATGCTGTGGCCAAGGAAGTGAAGACAATCGACTGATGATCATTTCAATAACGACACCGGCAGCAGCAGCAGCAATAGCAGCATCGCCAGCCTCCTTGATGTCCTCGGTCACGGTATCAAAATAGCAACATCATTTCCGGCACAGGTCGTATCGCCGTCTACAACGCCATGATATGAATGAAGCGGTCGTCATATTCACATACGAAGAAACCTCACGCCCATCCAGAAATAATACCACGCTGTTTTGTTCGCTCCAACCACAAGTCCCGATTGCACATCGTCCTACACCCGTGATGTCAAGCTGCAATACGCGCACGTGGGAAAAAGCGGAGAGGGTGGTGATCAAATCCAACATGCCAAAAATAGAGCGAACCATTCATACACACAAACCCCACCCCAGATGATATCAGTTGCGTTTCAGATTATTCTTTGATCTTTCCACAAAGATGAACACTGTCGCGCCGCGCGCGCGCGCATGCATTCCGCATTCCGCATTCCCCTCCCCCCCCCCGTTCAGCGTCGTGTCACGCTCCAATTAAGGGGTTCACAGTCAATTCACACATCATGACCGACCGAACGAACCCCCTGTCTTGCAGATTCGGTTTCAGATCGACGAGCGTTTCACTTTCCGCCTTACCTTGTCCGTCTGCCTTGCAACAAAACATATCCCATGGTTTGGGCGCCGTGGCTTGCTTGCTTGCCGCCCTATGGAAGCCGCCTGAGGGGGGAAAAAAAGGTCAAATATAGCAATCTTGCAGATTGCTTCGCTGCAGAGTTCACAGTTCACACTTCACAGTTCACACTTCACAGTTCAATCGGAAATCCAATTTCTTCTTGCATGAACACCTACCCTTCCCTACCCTTCCCTACCCTTCCCTACCCTTCCAAAATTTCCTAGATTGTGGGATGCAAGCACGGCAACAAGGCAAGCTGGCAACAAAAAGTCCCTGGGCTGGGGCTGAGGATGGGAAAGCGGTTCCGTTCCGGGCGCTGGGTTGTTCAACGAACCAGCTAGTCAGATTCTTGATTCTGGATTGGGAAGGGCATCCGAACCGCGAACAGGTTGCTACCACCGCGCTGTCACGCCGTCACGCTGGTTATTCTCATGTTGAATGGAAGTGTGTTGAATGAATGACATGACATCCACACCGAACGGACAGTAGACCTTACGGCTTCGGCTTTCCTCACCTTGGCATATGTCCACACTTCACCGCATCGAAACATCACAGTTACAGTACCTCAGTACCTACTCGTCACCCAGAGAACAATGGCAGTGTGCCGAAAAATTCTGTTATGCAGATGTGTGTGCCTGTGCCGTGGGTTTCTTTCTTGGTACATACCTACCATAGCACATCACGGACGGGTGGCACTATCCGGGTCCCCTCCGAGATATCATTTTCGAGTGCCAGTGCGAGACAGACCCCGTTCCGAACGTTCGGTGGGTGAGGTGAGGTGAGGTGAGGTGAGGTGATCCGATCGATGTTTCGGCTCATGGGTTCGATATCACACGCCAAAAACGCCTAGGCAGACTGCGAAAGTTGCAGCGAGAAAGAGAGTAAACATTACTTGGGGCTTGGTTGTGTCGTCGGAATGATATCTCCAAGTCGATCGCTTTCAAGGAGTCGTTCAGCTTAGTGCTGCTTCTGGTGACAAGCATTCGCCGAACCAAGAGCCATGATACAGCGTTCATCATCACCATTGCTATTATCATCACCATTTACTTACCTCCATCATTCAAAAGCCCTCCAGCCCATCTTCAAAAAGAAAGAAAAACGTTGTACATCAGTCCCAGCAACGAACCCTTCACCTTCCACCTCCCAATCCCACAACTCCCATAACAACTCCCGAAGCACTTCACTCTCTCTTCCCTCCCAGTGTCAACCATCGACCTGTGACGTCTCACCAATCACCCACCCCTGTCTTGCCAGATCCATCATTCGTCGACTAGACAGGGATTTAAGCGCCCTTACACACAAGAAATCCACACCACCCCCAACCAATGCCATCATTGCCTTCTCTCTAGCTAACCAATCATGGGTGAGCAGCCCCGTTCTGCACGACACGGTAGACCACGGTAGAGAACGGTAGACAGGGGTTGGGGGGCATGGGTTTAAGCGCCGAGCTTGTGGAAAATCTGCCAGTGGGAAAGACTGGGAAAGTGAAGTGGTTGGGTTCCTGGTGAGGTGGTGAATTGCTGATGAACTCCCTGCTGGATGGAAAAGTTCAATCCACCGGAGAGTTGAGCATGAGTGGCAGACAGTTAACACCCCCAAAAGGTTCGATGGATGGATTGGAAATGCATACAGTAGATGGGTGATATTCTTTTGATGAAAGCTCTACACTCTTACCGAACGAACTTTCGTGGGAGGGCTCAGAGGGGAATTAGATGAACGGACAGTTCCTCCAGGTCAATTTCACGATCCATGCAGTCTATCCATAACACTGGATTTTATCGACATGATACTTATGTTCCCTGTGAACAACCCACGGGATGGTAGCCCTCTTCGGTCACCTGTCGCTGTCACTGTCAGTTAGGTAAGCGCCAAACACCTAAAAGTGAAAACTGTGTGATTTTCTTATGGTGGCTATCGCTGGTGTGGTACGTACCTTCTACAGGCCTCCAGCATCGCGACCTATCCAGGTCGGCCATCAAGGCGGCCACTTCTTCCCGTTCGCGGGGTAGCAAGCCGTCAACAAACAGTGAGAAAGCAAACGGATCATCGACAGACACGTTGATCAAACATAGAAAAATATTCTCGTGTTCAAAACCCGACGACATGTGTCGCCGAGGATTCATATTATAGTGACTATGCCAAAAATGGTTTTGGGCTGGATCCAAAAACCCCGAAATGGCCTTTGATCAGACCCTGACTGTCTCTTCATCATCCTCGCACAAAATCCCAAATGTCCCTTCCCTATGCTTCAAAGATTCCCTCTAAAAAAATTCGCTGACAAAAAGCCAAGCCAAGACTCCTCCTGTGGTATCGTGGTTCAAGTTCCGACCTGACCGTTCGGACCGCAAAATACATCCCATAGTGGTGGACGCCGCCAGCAACGCCGATAAACTCCGTTTGACTCCTTTGATTTGTGCATCATTCGTAAATGACAACCCGTAGCTTTGCGCAAGCTGCATCTCCTGTTCTTTTTTAATCCCCTTCCTAACCCCTCTAAGCGTTGTCGGTTTGTTGATTAATAGGTTGTGATATCTCTTGTAATCGCACCGCTCCAGGCAGGCTGCTCTGCAATGGTAGTGGTATGGCGATGATGAAGTGGGCGGTGATGACCAGCACCGTAGATGATTCTTAAGAGCTTTCTCATGACTTGATGGCTGTGTCGGCGTCAATCTTTCTTCGCTTTCCCTTGGGCGCAGGCGCCATTCGTGGTGTGTAGGTCACTGTTCTTGTAACCACCTCGCGGATGTGGCGTATGCTGGATCGCGATTCCTTTGCGGGAACAGAAGTGGGATTGCTGGCGGCAGGAGCATCAGATGGCGCAGAACGCTTGAGGCTAGAAACCTCGGCAAATCGTCTCAATTTTAGCGCAGCCTCCCAGTCGAAAGGCGAGCGGACAGATGCCGCACTGAGGGGTGTTCGTGGCGAGTAGAGTGCGGAAGTAGAGATGGCCGGTGATGGGGGGATCTTGGTGCTTGGGAATACAGCAGCGCCGGTTGCTGGAGCTGACATCGGATAGAGCGAGCTATGGGGAGTCGGAGGTTGAGAGATGGTGATAGGTGCCGGTCTGGATTTTTCTTGCTTCTCGTTGCCGACGTTCTCATTGTCTTCCTTCTTGTCCTCCTTCTCTTCGGCCTCGACCTTGATTTCGGGCTCGGAGCTCACATCTGAGCGAGCTGTTGATGGCGCGCTCTCGATCTGTCCTTCCTTTCCCTTCTCAGAGTCGTCCGTAGTGGCCGAGTCAATCGAAGACTCCGAGTCATTGCTGCTAGTACTGCTGGTGCCGAGGCTGCTAGCGGTGCTCGTCCGGTTTAGAGGCGCCTTTCCTGTTTGCGGTGGCGAGGCAAGACTGGGAGAAACGAGTTGCATGCACTTGAGAAAGTCGAGGTATGCGACTGGTGGTGTAATGGGTGTCTTTTGAAGATCGTGATCCACCTTGAGGGTTGCGCTGAATGGCCCGGCGGAAGGAAGGCCTGCTGAAGGAAGTGCCGATAGAGGATCACGGAAGGCTGATGTTCGCGAGATGGCAGACAGAGGAGTACGATCTGATAGAGCCGAAGGGAGTGTCACAGCGGAGCGGAGCTCGTCTGTTGGTCGGGGGATATTGGGGAAGTTGGCTGTGACCGGAGTCGACAGCTTCAAGACTGGTTTGGTAGACATGTTGATGGCTGATAGGCTGGCGATGAGGAAGGCCTAAGAAGTGATGATCTTGAGGAATCGTATGGCGTTGTGAGCCACCGGTTGACTTGCCTTTGGGCGATGGAGGAAGAGAGCCGGTAGGTGGGGAGGGGAAAGAGTGCAGGAAGCGTGCAGGAGGTGGTGGGCAAACGGTTATATGAAGAGGTTGAGCAAAGTGAGGGCCCCGGAGGCGGTAAAGATGTGAAGGGGTAGGCGATGGACGAGGGTGTGCTTCAGCAATCGGACTCGAAACAAGCGAAGCTAGAAACAAATCCCCGCGGCAGCAGAAGGATGAGTACCCCGGCGTGTGATGCTGGTCTCCCTTGGTGTCCCTGTTCGTTTCCAGAGCAGTGGGTTTGGCTCCAGGGTTGGCTCCAGGGTCCCGCTGTTTCTTTTCTTTAGCACTTGGAGCTAGCGGAAGGCAGGCAAGGAACAGTGGTGGTTTGATGCTTGTCTGGTGATTGGCCGGGCCCGTTGTGAAGACCAGGTGGGGTGGTTGAGCTAGGCTTTCTAGGGAGGATGGTTTGTTAACTCGAATCCAGGGAGTTGGTTCGAATCACAGTGACGGGAGGATCAAGGTGAAAAGAGGAGAAGCGGGAAGTGCTATACGCCACCAGCAGCAACTTGTCAAGATATGAGAGGGTTATTGAGAGAAGGAGCGTGAGAGGGAAGAAAAAGAGGTGGTGAAGTTGCAGCCAAGCGCGGACCAGCCAGTCAGAGGGGTTCAAAGTGGACGACGGCGGCAAGCGATTTGACAGGGCCTTGACAAGGCGGCTGTGAATGTGCTGAGATGCTCGCCGTATGCTTTAGTGTGACGCTGGATGCAGCTTACATCCAGAACTCCAGGTTTTTTTCCTCTGTCCGGTGCGCTGGCAGCATTCGCTTGGTCTGCTTGGTCTGGATACGTTGGGGAGGCATGTTTGGAGGATGGGATAGGTTGGTGAAGGTATCGCGGAAGGCAAAGAAGATGGAGACTTACACAAGTCGAGTGGATTATTCCCTGTAGTCTTCTACGCAGTTGCGCAGTCAAAGATCGGGCTCTGTGTGCCTCGAGAAGAAGAAGCGCCCAAGCAAGATCCAATACCGCGATCCGACGACGAAATCCAGAAGAACACTGGGTGCAAATGCGGCGCCTGGGCTCTTGATCGACTGTCTAAAAAGTGGTGATTCCCAAGGGGAGTTTCCGAGTGGATTGCGAGGCCCGTCAACTTGTTGGTGAGTGAAACGCCCGTCGACGCCCTATGACCCAAATCACAGAGCAAAGACGGGAAGAAGGAACGAAACGTCTTGGCCCGGGTTTTCCGGTGTCTTTGCCACGAGCTCGGGATGGGAGATGGAGATGGCCAAGTGGTGCTGGCTGCGAGATCGTGAGGTCAATCGTGATGGCGTCCGTCGGTACCTCAACCGCTGAAGGCCCAGGACCTGAGGGAAGAGATGGGGTGCCGGCGAGACACGGGATGTGATTGGTGGTGTTGTGCTAGAACCTGCAGCACCAGAGCGCTAAGCTCATATTCTTAGCACAGGGGGTCACCGACGCCGCTAATTGACCAGGGGCTTACCGCGTGCTAGCGTACCGACAAAAACACCTGAACGTGGAGAACGATGACCACAAGTCCCCGGAAGTGGAATTTGCACTTCAGCTTGTCTCGAGTGTTGAAGATCGAGGTGCCCGAGAACCGTGTTGTTGGTATTGCGGGCGACGAGAAAATAGAAATGGTCGACAAGCGGAAGATCTCCCGAAATGAAGTTTTTTCTTCAGGTGACTTGTCGTGGCGAAGACGGCAAGGTGCGACTTGAGAAAAATCAAAAGTCTCGGCAGACGAAATGACGGATCAAGCCAAGGGAGATGAGCTGGTATAAAAATGGAAAGAGCAAAGCTGAAAATCTTGAAAACAAAGATGAGCGGCGGAAGGAACCAGTCCAGTCCACCAGGCAGAAGTACGGTCGAGATGGCAAGGGCAAGTTATCAAAACTCCAAGACTCCGAAACTGACAAAGAAAAGCCGTTGATGTTGGCGATGGATGCTATTCCCGTCCCCGTTCGTCGCCCTGCACTCTCTTCTATATATGCATCTCTCCCGCGCCACTTAACCGCCAACTAGCCGTCTTGCGAGATAGACGCTTCTTGCCTTCGAAACGCCAGTATCCGTATCAGTATGCAAATTTGGCATTCCCAACCTCGCGGTATTCTCTCCATTCCCCATCTTCTACGCTTCTAAACGGGCCCTTACCGGGAGCGCGCGCCAGCTGGTTTTGACTTGCTATCGCCAAAGACCACAAGTTCATGCCTCCGGTCGTCGAGACGCCTGTTCCAGAAAGCCAAGCGGCTGTCAGTTCGCCCGGTTTGCGGTTGCAGCCGTACTTTATCCCTAGGGAGGCCGCCTTCCCGGGCCTGCTTTGGACGGTTTAGGCCGGATCTTTGTCCAGGACCGACCAACACGGCGCGCGGCTGATGATGCGCTTAAGCTTGCAAGAAAGAAATCATCTACCGGGCCTGCTGTTGGTTGATATCCCCGGACTTCCGCATCCGGCCCTGGATGAAAAGTCTAGACGCCTTCGCATCGATTGGCTGCTGTTAACGACCTCGAACCCCTTATTTGAGCGCGCGCTCAGTACCCAACCCTCCTTATAACTTGCGAGTATACTTATTTGCAAGTCTACTAGAGCGCGCGCCTGCTGCCCTGGCAACGTGCTCCCGTATGCTAGATATCGATGTTCTGTCGTTGAGGAGATTGATACGAGTAGCCACTATGAATGCTCTTATCGCAGCCTTGGGGTCATCGCAAGTGCGCAACACCAAGCATCTGGGCAGTGGTCAGGACGGGTGGCCGCCTGAGAAGGCCCGCTCGATACGGCCGCCTATCTGGCTGCCCATATGTCAGTAATACCTTGGATCTTGAGAGATCATATGGATCTTGCCAGTTCCCAAAGATGAAACAACATCGTGGGAGTTTTCAGTGGCCAGTTTCACATATGAGGCCGCTGATATGTGCTGCTTTTGTCTTGCGATTGAAAACATCAATTGGCACCTGTTGAGAGGTTGAATCTTCACTCGTTTACTTCATCCATGGCACTGATCAACTGAGATGCAGAGACCAAGACATGGCCCTCGGTCCATCTTCCATCATACCTCGGCTTCACGTTGTTCTCATGGATGCGAGACGATGTTCGTCTCTTTCTTGAAACTAGACAAAGTTAATTTTCGTTGGCACCCAACTTATGCCGGGAATCCATGCTTTAATCGCAAGGGACAAAACCTAGAGAAGATACCGGCTTGTCACTCTGATAACATTGAACTATCTCACAGCAGTTCGCTCCCATCGATATGGTCTCGGGCTCATGGCTAACCCGCCTCTGTAGCTCTACAGCCAGTCTTAAACGTAGATATCAGATCACCTGCCCCAATCCGAGTGGACAATCCGAAGCAACACAAAGTGGTAAACGACGAGGACAAACAATTCTCCACTAGACAGGTTTAGTCCGGTCTGACTCTATTATACTTAAGTATACACGACATGCACAGTCTTTTGCGCTGGCGGTACGAGGCACAGCAGATGGAACTGTTTGACTACCTCTCGTCCTATTCGTATTCAGTTGTTACTCCGTCAGGTGCCAGTTATCGGACTTGACGGATGGGTGGTCTCTAGCATTGACAGACTGCTGTTATGTAGTCAGTCATTCCCTCCTTCTGTTCTACTATTCATAACTCTGTTGTCTTCTGACATTCGGGTTTGTTTGAAGTCGTGGAACGGAGGAAATGTTTTTCTCTTACCCTACCAATGAGCCGTTGCGTGTGTGAATGTGTGGCGTCCGGCGTCCGGCGTCCGGCAAGATCTGACCCCCCCCCCCCCCCCCCCCCCCCC
>RANZ01000043.1:0-19331 GCA_009805285.1 Neurospora terricola FGSC 1889 | reverse complement strand
CCCCCCCCCCCCCCCCCCATCAACTCGTGAATTAGGGTGGTGGTGTCGAATAAGTCCCGAGATAGCCGATGGAAACTCGTGGTCAGGTTGAGATGTGTAACTGATGAAGTCTCCAAAATTCTCGAAGTTGTTGACGACACTGCGGTACTCTTCGTGTTTGCATCCTCAGTTGATCTTTAGTAGGGCCTACGTAGGTTGAGTAAGTAATGATGATCAGACCCAGGCCAATTAAGCATCCAAAAAATGTCTTTCCTTAACGTGAAAGTCGTTGACTACATGATTCATTTGGTAATAGACAAGTTTCCGAGCAAATCACCGCCGGGAACAAAGTGGAAAGGAAAAAAAAGGGAACGATCCAGCTCCGGTGTTATCACGCAGTCCATGTTCTACAAGTAATGTCAATTGGGAAGTCGCGACTCAGGCTGTCGGCTCGCGCCTTCCCCAGATTGACGGTCCAAGGGTAGGTAGGTATCTCTGAAGAAGCGATGAACAGCAAGTGGGAAAGAGCGAGCAGTCGAATTGCTCGGTCGTTCCTGCCTCCTGTCCCGCTCCCTCTACAGGTAGAGGACAGGGCGAAGAGTCATCGGAACTCGGCCGTTTTCAACTGTTTAATTGTCATCAACATAGAAATAAGCTCCCAGGACAGGTTGTGGGTGTTTGGGCTCATTCGAAACGATATACATCGAGGAAAGGTAGTCTGGAGGAAACGTCGGGTGCCATGAACTTGTCCTCCTTCACGTTGAATTAAATTGCTCTTCCTCGGCATCCGAAAGCGACAATCTTCGGAACCGAATCACCACCACCTCCTAAAGTGCCGACCTCCTGAAGTGCCGGTGACCGAAGGCCGGAGTCATCTGACGATGATCTTGCGACTTATTAGTAGCACGCGTGAGTTAGTGAGCGAGTGACAGTGAGTGAGTGTACCTGTCACTAATACGGCCCCGGTCTTTGATCTGCATAATGGGCTACATCAGTCAGTCATCCACGATAAACAATCTCGGCGCCGAGATTACAGGTAGAACCGAAAATCACCGTCGTGATATCTTTCAACCTTGTGACCTGGGAGCTGTAAGAGCTACACTCACTACCTACCTCCTTATCAGCTTGCACCCACGATCGGAACGATGGAACAATGGTACGTATTTGTACGGATAGTCGGGACTCGGGACGGAAGGGAAGAAAAGTAAAGTCACCTAGCTCCCGTTTGTTTTTGTTCCTCTAACCCGTCCGGTATCCGGTATCCGACTTGCGCGATACCCGCTTACTTACTTCTCATCAACTCTTTGGGTTTTTGGGTTTTCCGAATCACCGACCAACCGGCCAGCCAGCCAGTAGCCTATCACAGCCGCCTAGCCCTCCAATCTTCGTCCTCCCTCGGCTTCTTCATCTCCGAGACTCCGTGTAGTCACTTCTTCAAGAAGGGTATGATATGGTGGTGGTCGTTCATCTCCGAGCTCGTCTTCTCATTCTTCTTGTTGCGTTGTTGATGTTCGATTTTTATCTCTTCGGCCCTTTTTTGCCCGTCCGGACATATATCTGATATGACGGATGACACTAACGATAACGGCAACAAGGCCGGTCAGATTAGATGTAGTGACAGCATTGAAGCTATCTACCTGGTCACCACCCGCCTTCTATCCTTTTCGTTGTACATACTCGTTTGTGGCCCCCCAAATTGTCACTTCCCTCATTTCCTCACCACGTGCCGCTCAGCCAGTCAAAGACTCAAAGTGAAGAAAAACAGAACGCTCTTTTTGGCGTGGGACTCGTGGACACGTGGTGGTTGGTCCGATATCTTTCTGCGTGGTGATTTGATGTTGCTTGAATGGTGGTTGGTGGTGGTGGCTTAATCCGCAACTGGCTGTAGGCACCACGCGGGAAGAGAGAAAACACCAAACGTGGACGCCTGGTAAACAGACGGATCCTATGAAATAATTGGTGGAAAGTAAGTTTGAGGCTGGCGGCTTTCAGCACTTTGTTTCTGCCTCTTTGCGCGCCTAAGTCTTTTGCATTGGGCAACTGGGGTTTCTGGTTTACCGGTCGTTAGATTGTTCTTCTTAATCTTTGCCAGTGATCTAACCGGAGAAGCGTGGCGTACCTAGAGGCTGGCCTGGCCTTTACATACTTGTACGAAGTCATTGCTGGAATTTCTGCTGATGAAGGAAGGGAATGAGACTGGTAAAAGAGCACGTGAAGTGTCATCGTCGTGTGCTGGACTTGGATATCCTACAACGGCGCCTCTTCACTTGGCAAGATCGATGTTGTGATTGTTGCCACTTGAGCAATATGCAACAAGACTCTTATCGGCAACTCAACAGTCGTCTCTGACATATCACCATGCACTTGCTAGTGTTGCAGCTCAATGCCATAGACAAACTCGCGTACCATTATGACAATTGGAATAGCCGTCTTGTCAGACACAAGAAGACTGACTGCCTCCCTGACACGGAGAATTCCCCGAGAAGGATTGAGGACACTCAGGCAGTGTAGGGGACAAGAGGGATAAGCAGGACGACGGGATGGCTAGTAAACAAGTTCACGAGAAACTCGGTAGGGCCAGGAAGGCGTTCAAATTTGTGATGGCCCTGTGCAGTGAAATTACAAAATGTTCATGGGGTATCATATGAACGTGGTTGTTAGTGAATCTGCAAATTATGCGCAGAGAGAGCTCGTTCATAACAAGGCGTAAGAGTCTCTAGAATCCCCCCCGTGGCAAGGACAACCTCATTATCCAACTTCATGTCCGATTGCAGATTCCTGAATATTCAAGAACCGATCAAGAATCGAGGTCTTCTGTGGGGATATCGATGTGAGGAAAGCCTCGCGGACCAGGACGGCCAAGACGTGATGTCTGAGGCGATCAAAATGAGGACCAGTAGCATCTCAGGCCCCCGCAAAGCTCTTCGATCCCTGACGGCATCTCGCCAGAACAGGACTGGTTCACTGCCAATCCTTACGTTTTGGTCACATTGGTCAATCACAACTCCCCTTCGTCCCCCAAAGAGGTGAATCTTCAGGGTCTTTAGCTCCAGTGGGGGTGTTAACATGGTGATTAGAGAACATGGGGGAAAGCTCTGGCTGGGGCTCAAAATGAGCAAGCTATCATGTCTCGTGATCAATGGTAGATCCCTGCGGTTGTCACCAACGAAGGGATCACCAAAGTGATGAGTGATATCAAGAAAGGTAGAATGCCCATAGGAAGCAGGGGGGAGAATATTATGTGCGAGTGACACTTTTGATAGCCAAGATTTGAAGCTTGGGCAAGACGTGTGAATCCGAGGATGGCATGACCAGGAAGATTGACGTTTCGTGAACCGAAAGGAGCAGCTTGTCTATGGGGTACCATGAGGCTCCCGGGCGTCGAATAGCAGAGCTGAAGTTGACTGCTCGTCTACCATTCGCCCGAAAGCTCGAGTTGGGCCGCGGTAGCTCGTTGCGGAATTGGGAACTGGACGATGACAAGTGGATGCAAAGAAGGGAGTCGTGCTTCCATGACGGACGACGTGCACAATTAGCTTCCTGCACTGCACTTGCTGATGAGTGTCTATGAGGAGATAGTGTCTGATCTGATGTAGGTACGTATATTAGCGCCAGCGGAAACGAGCGGGAGCAGCCTCTGGGACAGCCGGGACGACAGGCACACAAGGGGGACGGGGTTAGAGTCTTGCTTGAACTCCGCATAAACTTGAATCGATTGCGTATCATGCGCCTTGGGGCCGGTGTCCTGGGGCATGGAAAGTTCGGTCGACGGTGCAAGTCTGTACACACTGCTGGCTTTTGTCTTTGTCCAACAGTCTTTGGGGGCGTCATGATCAGCCATTGGGCCGCGATATGGGCTGTGATAGCGGCCCGGACTCTGTGGTGGCGGACTGGTCCGTTGCAGGATACACAATAGAAAGTTCCATGTTACCGGACATGACTTTTGTGCGGCCACATGGAAAGAAAGCTGGGCCGAAGGAAGCCTGGAGTATTGTCATTTGTCTCGAGAAAGACGTGATGTTGTTGCACACAGATGAGGTGATGCAGGGTCAGTCAGTGAGGGTGTCTCGAGAGGGGTGCACAATCAGTTGGAAGTGGAACAATGCGGAGAAGCCAAGGGATCCTCCCTACCCCCGCCCCACCTCATCGCCGGCAGGCTGAGAACGAAAAGGTGGAGTCGAGCGAGGGCCCGGGCCCCAGAGCCCCATTGTGAATTTCTGGCCGCTACTTGTAGGGCCGCCAATTCCTGTCGCCTGCGTTTGCTGTTTTGATTCGTTGTTTCTCTTGTCTCTTGTCTTGGAGACGGGATGCTTGGTTGACATGACCGAGAGCTTTGACAGTCAGGGGCACAGTCACAGAGTCGGAGTCAACATTGCACCTTGAGAGGGAACAACCGAGCGAACCACATCAACGAAAGCATGCCAGTGGGAACCGCGGCCGGCAGTTCCCGAGTCACGGTCGGTCCGGTAGGTGGTCCTGACGCCGGAGATTTAATAGTCAACAACGTGGATTTGTAGCCAGTAGAATCCATTTCTCGCTACACTTTTGTATCAAACGACCAAAGAGATAGAAACGAGTCCTCCAGAAGCTTCAAACAGACACAAGGAACATGCACAGAGCAGCACGGAGAGCCGCAACCCGCAACCTGCAACGAAGGACGAGAATCATCGTTCCTCATCTTTCCGAGCCGCCACCACCGTCGTCGCAACGCAAAGTCCCGAATCCCAGCGCCAAGACCGGTGGGCAACATGGGCGGGAGTCAAGGACAGCGAGGTCTACGAGGACACCTCACACGAAATCGTACAAGAGAAGTGTTTGGATGATACATGGTGTCATCACCTGACTGCGGATCAAAGACAAGCGACCCAGCTAGCCAGCCTTGTACCCCGCTATCAGCAGTCTGCCTGTGCCGTGGTGTAGTACCGATATCTTGCTGGTACACGGCTACGGCGACATCACCTCAATGTTCTTTGTTGACCGGATTGCTAATAACACAGCGGACAGCTTCGTTCACAATCCAGTCAGATTCGTTTCCGGCACACGGCACACGGAACACGTAACCCAAAGGGCACCCCCCCGAAACAATGCCGGCTTGCGGCGCAGCGTCGTCTTTTGCGAGGACAGCATCACCATGGCGCGTGCCTCTGTGAGTCCGCAGAGTCAAAAGTCAGAGCCTCTGATTCCCGTCTTGATCATTGCAATACCCAGACCACGATATTGCCCGTGGGATGGCAAGAATGGATCTTCCATATCGATCGAGTTTCATACGATGGATGACAGTCTGACAGATGATGCCACCAAGGCCGGTCAACCGTTGTCCGGCGGGGTCGCGTCGGGGGTTTACGAGGCCACGGGTGGAGCATGATCAGGGCAGAGTCCCGGTTTCTGGTTTCTGACGTCTGCTGTTGTGGTCCACACCGACATTTCCATTGGGCTGGGGGGTGGAGGCTGGAACTCCCGATGAGTTGGCCTCGCTGCTTCCTGCATCCCCGGTCCTCTTGGCCTGGCACTCCTGGGCATCGAGAGGGCGCCTTGGACTTGGAAACATGGCCAAGCTTTTTCATTCTTGCCCAATCGAATGCACTCCGTGGCAAAGCCCAGGGTCAAGCTACCGACCCTGCGCTCATCAATTAACAACAACCTTTGCCAGATGCTCACAATGACGCCCGTGTTTATGCTAGCTACACTATCAGGACTATCCGGAGGACCGGAGAGGGGCCCATCATCGTGTTAGCCGCTACCTGGAATGCCATCATCGATGGCTGTTGATCACACGAGAGGCAGGTATCTCTTCAACACCGCACAATCGAACCGCCGCATGAGCGTGGCAAGGCCGCCGGTTCAAACTCTCGAGAGGTGTTATGGTCCGCTACGGTGCGACGGAAGCCGTTTCTCCTGACTTTGCAAAAAGCCCGACTCGTATGTGACGTTGCTCGGACTAAATTTAGGCGGCTTTCGGATGTACCTACAGCTCAACAAAGTTCGCGCGACAGCATGTTTTGTTGTTAGTTCCCGGGGCTGTCCGTCTCATCGGGTGGCGCATCGAAGTTGATAGAGGTGTGTGTCGATCAAGAAGGCTATAAAACAACCAGCCTGTACAATTTGTGATTTCTTCTGAATAGTCTTTGGAAGTTAAGATCTGGTCATATCAACACGGTACCATAGCCTTTGGGCAGTGTTGTTATCCTCATCTTATTTCTGCAGAACTATAAGCCATCTTGTGATCACTGTCGCGGTAGGCAAAGAGTCAGATCGTTAGAGCCATGAAAACTCAAAAAAGAGAAGTCGGAGACGCGTTGGATGTTGACGCGCTATCGTCCAAGCCATGCCCGCGGAGCATGTAGTCCAACCCTGGCGATATGCACCTTTGGCTATCAATTTTTTTTTTTTCTCACCGGGGAAGTTGAACCGTGTGAAGAAAAGTCGGGTTCAACATAAACCATCACAGCCTGCTGTGTGCGGCTCTGCCTATCCGACCGATCGTGTCTCGCTAAAACTCCAGCTCAAGGCACCCAACCTCTCCATTCACACTGCGTCACAATCCAGATATCAGACAGATACCAGTCGCTAGTGAGAAAGGGAAAAGGACAGACCGGGAGACAGGTCGATGATATGCTCGTCGTTGTTGCATTGATTGCAATGAGATATTGAGGTTATCATTTTGAATGGTTGTTTTGAAGATCCGTACGATCCCCATCGATACTCGTTTCTTTTCCTTCTTCCATCATTCTGCCGACTCTTTGGGATTCCATCTCCATTGCATTGCTAGCGTCCACAGTCTCGGTGCAGACTGCAGTGCCCTGGCCCCGCACCAAGCACCCAGAACCTGAACACAAAATCGTGCAGCGATACCCCCCGGAGCTGGGCCCCTCACCCGTCGCCCACCGCCCGGCGCCAGCCACTTGTCTTTGGGCTCGCCGCCGGCGGGGCCCCACTCGCCAGCTGATTCATCCAACCAGATTACTAAGTTTAAGAAGTCCGGATGCGCCCTCAAATCATCGTTCGCATTTCCCCTCGTCTCTCCTCCTTCACCTCGCACAACCAATCAGCCCACCAATCATCCACTCCACTGCCCAAGGCTCTCGAGCGAGCAGAACAGGCCAAAAATTCTATCAAATCAACGGCTGCGGCCATCGACTCCTGCACAACCTTTGCAGTCCAATTGGGACTTTTTGAGCAACTCTATTTGACGCGCATTTCGCATTTCCATCGCATCTCATTCGACAAGTCAGCGGTGCCTGCTTAGTCACTCGCTGTCAACCCGTCATTGCTGCCTCGCGTCGCGCGGATTTCGAGATTTCGATATCGGTATCGCTATCAGCAGAAATTGACACAAGGTCAACCTAGGGTTTTCCAGTTGAATCAGTCCCGGCGAATCGGTCTCAGTCGCAGACCAGTCGCAAACCAGACATCGGACCTCAAATCCACCCACCGAACCTGCCCAACGGACGGCGTGCAAATTGGAGACGGGAGCATCCGACCAACCACCAACCCAAGGAGACGTCGCTTTAAACTCAACCACTCAGCGGCCACCTTCGCGCGCAAGAGCCACTCACTGCCAGGCTGCCTTATTAGCCTTGTATACTTGGAATCGAGGTAAGCCCTGTCATTTCATGTCTATTTCAGGTCATCTCCGTCTTTCATCAATCCATCAATCCGTCCACATCCCAAGCTTGCCCTGCTTGTCGACGATGCTTCAATCCACGCCGGCGCATAAGCTCGTCAAGATGCGGAGAGCTGGCGATAAGGGCATGCATGGCCCGGCTTTATGATGGTCGTGGTCGTCCGAGCAGAATGGCAATTGGATGTTTCTGCTCGTTAACTTCCACCACCTAGCCCGGTGCCTGCTTGCAATCACCAGTTCGCCTTTTGCATGTCAATTGCTTTTGGATGAGAACTATCACGATGGCGTCTTCTGTGCTCGATGACGACCAGAGACAGGAGCAGGGGGGCAGCCCACTCTTCACATCTGCGAAAGGCAGAGCAGTTGACACTGTCTCCTAATTAAGAGAGGAGCAAGGCTTACTATCGCATTTTGGGACGCGAGTGTTTGAAAAGAGACTGGAGACCAATCTTGGGAAACAACTTATAGGCTGCGACAGTCACACTGACGACGATTTGGGAACAAAGTAGAAACACCAATATCCACTTTTTGAGTTATCATACTCGCACTGCTTCAGCCAGTCACAACCCGAGCGCAAAGCATCCCAAAGACCCTTCCCGACACAGCAAATCAATTCAGGGCGCAGCGATACTGCGGATCAAGCATCGCGTCTGATTTCAAGACCTATCACCAACGCGAACCTCAACATTGGCCTCATCATTGGCCGTGACAAGGTCCCGTGATAACTTCCGCCTGCGGACTTCAATTACTCGACTGCTTCCTAGCGCTTTTGCAACGTTCCTGGAAACGGGTATTCATATTGTGCGTGAATCTCCAGTTCTCGGGGATTTTGTTCGTACCCAGGACTGTCCAGACTCGGTGCGTCCACAGACGTGCTTCTGAACAGCTTTGTGTAAGTCACAGAGACACACCCGCTCACCCATTCGCTTGCCTTCCACTTGGGATTCCTCATGCTTCTCCCAAGCGTCACTCCCTTCCCCTCCCGCTTTTGCGGGCTGCACACCATCTTCATCTGAAACGGGAAGCGGCACGTAGCAGTACCCTCAACCCGTCATTCGTTAGGCCATCTCCATCTATTTTGATTGTTGGGATGTGCTGGCCTTGTTGCCCGTGGAAACCGGCAACTGTTATTTTCAATCACCCTTTCCCTCCATCAGCCACACACCTCATTGTGTCTTTGAAAATCTCCTGACAGTGTTGCTGACTTTCTCCCAAGTATTCTCTGTTTATCTGCCAAGGGCAACAGACAAGTGTCGCTTAACTCGGACGCCGTCAAACCCTTCTTACGGTACGTTTGCATTCCTTTTCTCTCTTCCTCGGTTTCTGTCATCGAGTTACTCCAGCCCTGTTGAGCTTGCATCGATACACGACATATGGATCCTTCGGTTGCTGGGCCACACATCCACGTAATGGATGTAATCCAGAGAGGCTGTGAAGTCCTAGGCCGAGTGCTTCTTCCCATGGCCTGTTTAGACGCTGAGGATGTGTCTGCCTTCTTCACCTCGCGATAATGCACGCTTCGCTGTGTCGCGCTCGAAGCTACGCTGCTTTGTCTCGAGGGAACAGGTGGACGAAGCCTACACAAACGCATGCTCCCAACCCGGACGTTGGGACAACGATGGTGCTGAGGTCCAATGACTTCATGGCAGCCTCAACTTAGCTCACTGGTTGAGACAATCCTCTGGATTTGGCACCTCTTCTCCTTCTTCCCCCACCCTGGGGTCTTTCGGTTCCCTCTTTCGATGCTGCTCTGCCAGGCCCAGACGAGGGCGATGGTTGTGTGTGCTGAGCTGGTCGACTAGGGTGGGCCTGGCTCGTGCATATTCCGTCATGCATGCCAGCGCATCAAACTGGCCGGCCCAAGGCGCCAAAAGAAACTTGCCCACTACTGACTCGGCCCAGTCACATCGTCATTGCCCGTTGTTCTCTGTTTTCTTTTTCCGTTTTGGGTTTGCGAATTGCTTTAACTGACACTTAAAACCGGATAGGCCTCTAGAATTACTCGAGACTTTGGGGAAAATATCCACGAAAGCTTGACGTCCCGCATCCGCTCGACGCCAGTGTTCGCTATTCGCTTAGGCGTCATCCCAACTGCAGCGCTACCATCAGCTTTTATCGCTCAGCCCTCTAGGCGTTTTCCGCCAGCACCCTGCCCTCACGTGGCTTCGCTCACTCAGGCCTCCTCGTCTCGTCTCAAACGGCCCAGGACCGAGCCACCCAGCATTTGCCCCGCGACATCAGCTTGCATATGCCGTGTGCGACCAATAGCAAGCCTTGCCTTGACACTTAATCGACTGCCAACGCATCAACTCCAATAGATTGGGTGCACATCCAGCCCAATCCACTGGTACAAGGTTACTTCTCTTGTACTGCACAGCATCGAGCCCAAAACAGAAGCTTGGTGTTTTTATCTGAGCTGCAGGCCATCCTGGATTTAGTCTGCCTGGTAGCACATCCTGTTACGACCACAGACACAGCTTTCTTGTCAGCATTCCTCTACCCGAGCTTGGTAGCATAGCAGCACTACGCGACATCACTTGTCTTCATCTCGTCAACAACTCCAACCTATCGCGCCTGCCGCCAATCATCACGGCTTCAAGTCGGACCCTATTTCATTATGATGGAATACGCCCAATACCAGCCGGCGCAAAACAGTCATTCTAATCCACATATGCAAACGGCCTACTCCAGCTCTGCAGGTGGAAATAGCATCACATCCCCATCGAGCCAGCATCTACCTCAAACTTCGCCAATTCTTCAGACCCAGCAGCATCAGCCTTCGCCAACCCAAGGTCACAGCATGTATCAAACTCAGTACGGCGTGCCCCAGCAGAACATGCACTATGGCATGCCCCTACAAGCTGCAGCTTTGGCTGCCACCGCGGCTGCGTCAGGAACCAACTACCCGAACCCATACATGGCAGCGGATCCGAACTTGCAGCAGTCGCCTAGAATGTCTGGTGTGAACTCTAAGAAGGACGTCAGAGCAGGACCCCGATCTCCGCAGCAAATGAACAGCATACCTCCAGGACAGCGCCGTCTCAGCCAGGTTGCCAGCCCCGGTGTGCCTAATGCGCAAGCGATGCTCAACCACGCCTCTAGGTCTGCCGTTCCGCCACCGATGACGGCCGCACAGCAAATGCCTCCCCCTCAGTCCCCAGAAATGGCTTCCGGAGCCGTGGAAGAGTCGCCTTTGTATGTCAACGCCAAGCAGTTCCACCGGATCCTGAAGCGCCGAGTAGCTAGGCAAAAGCTGGAGGAGCAATTGCGGTTGACGAATAAGGGACGCAAGCCGTATCTCCACGAGTCGAGACACAACCATGCCATGCGACGCCCTCGTGGTCCTGGTGGCCGTTTCCTGACAGCCGACGAGGTTGCGCAGATGGAGCGGGACAAGGCCAACGGGGACGTGAAGCAAGATGGCTCGGAGCAGTCCTCGGTAACAGCGGGATCGAAAACGACTGGAGGAACCAAGAGGAAAGCCGAAAGTAATTCGGGCGGCCCTAACAAGAAGGCGAAGGCCGCTCCCGAAAGTCCAGAGGACGATGACACTTCGGACTGATGCGGTAGCGTGTACTCTGGAAAAGGAGGAACAATTTATCGAATTCTATACCCAAGTCCAGCTCTCACTCGAGAGTCGGATCTCATGACGTAATGACACACGGCCATACTTTTATTATCGTCCATACTCTTATGTTTTCGTCGCCTGGGCGCATGAGCAGCATCGAACAAACGGTTGGCGAGGAGTTCGGGGTGGGCGATATGTATGCGCTCGTGCTTGTTGAACTTCAAACTGGGTCGAGACCTTTTTTGCTTACTGCTTTGTAGTGGGTGGTGGTGATGGTGGTGGTGTTTGGCTACGAAGGGAAGCTACTCGTCTCCTAGGCTATACATACTTCCTGCATCAAACTTACACTGCAGGCTCTTTTTGGGAAGGACAACGTTTATTTTCTCTCTTCAACACTGTCATAGCGCGGAGCCTCTTCTCTCGAATTTTTCCCTTTCATCCTTGTCCATATTTCCTGTTACCGGTATTACTACAACTCGCCTCACAGCACTTGCACTAAAAAGCGTATATTTCATATGTTCCAGAAGGGGGGGGGGGGGGGGTAGGTTGGACGAAACGGAATGTTGGGCGGATGGGTGAACTGGACTGGACTTGGACTGCACGGACGGACGGACGGACGAATGGATTTGGCGGGCGGCTTCATCGTGTTTTTGCGAATTTTTATCAGGGTGGGAAAGAGCAAGAACGCGGAACAGGACAGAAGGACAAGACTGCATGAACTGCTTTTGATATTTTTTTTTCTTCTTGTGCTTTATATTTTTGCCATCGAATGTTTCTATACCGGCATTGCGAGAGACATCAAATTTGTTGTTTGTATGATTTCGCGCAGCTCCTTCAGAGTCTCCTTGGCTCGTGCCCCTCTTCATTCGTCTTGTTTGGTCATATCTCCTCTCCTTTTCTTCACGAAAGCTATGACAGCTGTTATGTGTAGGTTGAGGTAGAGTTGTTGAAAACGATTAGTGTCGTCTCCGTTGTTAGAGTAGATAGAGGAAAAGTTGTGCTTTCAAAATATTGTTCATCCATGAAGCCATTTGGACGTTAGATGCTGCCTGCATGTCGCCCACATAGCGCAGGCATAGGACAGCTGCAACGACTAAACTATCCGTCAAACTCGCATGCATCCCTATGCCAACACCGACATACCTATCCGATTGCACGCGCGTTCCAGATAAAGTAAATTCCGTCCGCGGGTTTGACGTGCAGCGCTTAGGTATGTAGGCGATGTTGTCGGGTGTAATGTCTGTACAAAGTACATCATGCGTCCTATGTAAGATCCCACCTGCAGCATCTTTTTCTCGTACAGTCATAAAACCACCACGAAAATCATTCGTCCAAAACTTCTGACAGCAACCCCAACAGCCCAAACCACGATCCAAGAAAACAAGCGAGAAACCCCCAAGCTTCCATAGCAGTTTTCTAGAAAGACCTACTCGCCTGTTTTCCCACCCGATCGAGTCCCCGACCACACAAAGACGAGACGTCCATCCACTCGTACGTATTCCTACCCGTGTGCATCTACAAACCCTCCCGATTGGTTTCCAATGGGGACTGAACCCCTACCTCTCCCCAGCCCATGTGAAAGACCCCTCATACCCATCCCATGCAGCCAGGACCAGCTAGGTAGGGGCCGGGATGGAAGGAATCCGAACGGTGGGTGTTTCTATGACATGAACAGGAACAGGGGATTGCGATAGGCCGACAAACTTCGACCAAGCCACAAAGTCACAAGGAATAGTCAGGCCAGGGGAACGGAATGGACAAGCTTGTGACGGGAACTTGGCTTGGGGACGGCCCGCTGGGTCTCAAGAATCAAGGCTGCCCGCTGATGATGAAGCCCCAAGATAATCGCTCGGCGATCGATCATGGGCCATGTGGGCGGTTGATTGGCGAATACAGAACCACCCTACACCATGATCTCAATCACTTCTTTACACACCCGTCAAGAGATATTCCCTTCGTTTATTCTGATAATCACTGAATCAATCGTCCTTCTCCAACCGACCGTGGGCGTGCCCGAATCTGAGGACGCTTTGGACGCTGAATGACGAACAGAGAACCGAACATGTGGATCACAGAACCCTGTCTCCCTGTGTAACTGGGGGGCCGAGCGCTGGCAGGTCGGCAGTGGGATTGGTTCGCCAGCCCACCCATTCCGTTCGGATCTCCCGCAAAAGTGTGGAGGTGGGGAACCCTCTTTTCAATATAACGTTCTCTAAACTTTTGACGACATACGGGTTGCGAGAAAGAGAGAAGATATAACAAGAAAAGGACATCGATTCAACGTTTTTCTTACTTCTCTCTCTCCCTCGGTTCTTCAACAGACCCTCGGACCCATTCATTCTCTTTCTCAACAGCGACAGCGGCTTACAGCAATGAGATAATACCATGGCTTCTCTTGGTGGTAACATAGGTAACATATCACTACCAGTTTCGGTAACCCGGACACTAGCAGACCTCAACCTCCACGACACGACCACAAAATCCATCATCATCACCTCGGTAGCCGTCTTGGCTTGTCTCGCCGCCACCAGCAGCTATTCACAAAAGACATCCAAAAATGACGAGGACGATGAAGTGGCCAAAAACCCAAGCTCCCTCCAATCCCTCCTCCTCTTCTGCTACTCCTGCTTTCTCAAGCCTCACGCAACCGCCGGCACCACAGGAACTCAGCAAGATGCCCTGGAGTCGTTTTACGGAAGTCAGGCGGGCATTTATGATGCGACGAGGGGGACCCTGCTGAAGGGGAGGGAGGATACGTTGGCCCTTGTGGCTGCGCAGTTGAGGTGGAAGGTTGAGGTTGGAATTGGAGGAGGGCAAGATAAAAAGACACATGGAACAAGGACAGGGAGGAAACCCATATGGGTAGATGTAGGCCTCCCTCATAAAAAAGAAAAAAAAAAAAAAAAAAAACCCCTACCGGGAGTGAAGTTTGCAAACAGCTGACCATGGTTATACTACAGGTCGGCGGAGGCACAGGCTGGAACATCGAAGCCATGGCTAAGTTTATCGACGTTCCGGAGTTCTTCAAGACTGTTTACCTAGTGGACTTCTCGCCTTCGCTTTGCGAGGTGGCTAGGAAGCGGTTTGCCAGGCTGGGGTGGGGGAATGTGAAGGTTGTCTGCACGGACGCTCGCAAGTTCCGGCTTGAGGATTATGAGGATGTTGATGAAGAATCTGGATCGGAGCTTTCCTCGCCTTCTTTGTCGAGTTGGTGGGAAGAGACCGGGAAGAAGCCGGGACATGTGGGGGCTGAGTTGATTACTATGTCTTACAGTCTTTCGATGATGGTGAGTTTACTGACCAAGTTTGTTCTGGTGGACAGTATACTGACGTGGTGATGGTGATATAGCCGGATTATTTCTCGATTGTTGATTCTCTAGAGGCACTACTGGCACCTCACGGTTTGATTGCCGTCGTGGACTTTTATGCCCAGTCGAAAGTTGACTTCAGTTTCCGCAACTACACGGGCGGTCTCGTGAACCGGCACGTTGGCTATTTCGGGCGGAACTTCTGGCGCTCGTGGTTCGATGCTGACCGGGTGTCTCTTGAGCCTGCTCGACGAGATTATCTCGAGTACCGGTTCGGGACTGTCCTCACCGTCAACGCCCGCAACAACACTCTGGGGTTTATCCCTTACTACATCTGGCTGGGATGCCACAAGAAGCCGTTCTCTACCTCGAGTCTACCACACGAAATTGTGGAACACATCGATGCCATAGCGACCGAGTCCCCGAGATCGTCACCACGCCTAGTGGGCAAAAACTCTTCCTCAGCAATAAATGCGCTGGCCTTCGCAGTCGACCGAACAGCGCCAGAGATGCGCTCAAAGGCCTTCAATACGGCCATCGAAAACATCTCCGCCAACCTACCTCTCCCCTCCTTCTTCTACCAAAACCACCACTGGAGGATCTACTACGACGACCAGCTCCAAAAGCACACCCAATTCAACGACGAGTACATCTACGCCTTCACCTGGGAAGACTCCCGCGTCGACGCGGAACTCCTCAACCTCGGGCCCGACGACGTCGTCCTAGCCATCACCAGCGCCGGCGACAACATCCTCTCCTACCTGATGCAAAGTCCCGCCCGCGTGCACGCCATCGACCTCAACCCAGCCCAGAATCACCTGCTCGAGCTCAAGGTCGCCTCTTTTACCGCTTTGGACTACCCCGACGTCTGGAAGATCTTCGGCGAGGGCAAACACCCCGACTTCCGCTCCCTGCTCATCTCCAAACTCTCCCCCCATCTCTCCAGTCGCGCCTTCCAGTACTGGCTTTCTAACGCACACATCTTCACCAACCCTTCGGGCCGCGGCCTCTACGACACCGGCGGCTCCCGCTACGCTATCCGTTTCTTCCGGTGGATTTCCACACTCTTCTTCTGCCGCTCTGCAGTCCGCCAGCTCCTCTCCGCGTCGACGCTGGAAGAGCAACGATCCATCTACCACAACCGAATCCGTCCCTGTCTGCTAAACCGGCTCGTCAACGGCCTGGTCCTCAGCTCCGACGCCTTCCTCTGGTCAGCTTTGGGCGTGCCAAAGAATCAAGTGGCTATGATCGAATCCGACTACCTTAACCACCACCGGTCCACCACCGGCACCACCAGCGGCAAGAAACCAACCCGCGCCCAAGCAATCCTCCACTACACAACCTCCACCCTGGACCCCGTTCTCTCCACCTCCCACCTTGCCTCGGACAACCCCTATTACCTCGTCTGTCTCCTGGGTCACTACACACGCCAATGCCACCCCGATTACCTCTCTCCTGCCGCGCACTCTATACTCAGCCAGCCGAACGCGTTTGATGGGCTGCGCATCCACACGGATGAAATACAGGAGGTGTTGGCGAGGTTTAAACCGGGGACGTTAAGCGTGGCGGTGGTGATGGATAGTATGGATTGGTTTGATCCTCCTTCTTCTGAGGAGGAAAAAGAAGGAAAGGGGAAGGCGAGGGAGCAAGTGAGGAGGTTGAATAGGGCATTGAAAGTGGGAGGGAAGGTGTTGTTGAGGAGTGCGGGAGTGGAGCCGTGGTATGTGAAGGTTTTTGTGGAGGAGGGGTTTGAGGCGAGGAGGGTGGGATGCCGTGGGTCTGGAGGTGGGAATGAGGAGTGTATTGATAGGGTTAATATGTATGCTAGTTGTTGGGTTTTGGAGAAGGTTGAGGATATGGTGTGGGAGTTGGATTTGGCATAGGCGTTATAGGAATAATGAATTGGATATTTTATTTTGTTCAATACTTGTGCACTGATTGGGAGTCGGTATCTGACCTTTATTTACAGTCTACCATGGAGACACTCAAACGAGACTGGTCAAATGAGGCCCGTGTATAAGGATCGTGAATATCTTCAATGACCTGACAAAGCGAGTCAAAAAACCACGGTTGAATCACCGTCCAGAGCAAAAATGAACGCGATCGACCGACGTTGCTCAAAGCAGCGTAATGAAAGCTGACGCAGAAAAAAAAAGAAGAGAAAAATGCAAAAAGCTCAGCGGCCCAAGCCTGGGGTTGAACTCGAGGCCAGCTGCCTACCTACGAAAATACCACGCATTTCCTGGCTCCCCGCACACCTAGCACGTTGGCTACTGGGAGTTATTGGAAGGTACAAACTAGGGGCTGATATGGTCCCAATGAGGGATAGGTTTTGCTGGGGAGCTGGCCCTAGTGGAAGTTGAGACGGAAGGAGAAGGTGGGGGGACGGTCTAGTGAATGAAGGAAGGAGCGAGGCAGAGCGACTGGCGTACAGTAGGTATCAAAGAAAAATTGTTGAAGATTATAGTGAAGTAGCGAGCCAGCCGGACAGTACACGCGCTCGTTCCAACCCTGCTGGCCTTCACGATCCTGCCTCGGTTGTTCCATAATCCGCAGAAAATCACCAAATCATCAAAAGGGATGGATCATCATCACCCTACTGTATTTAACCCACAACGCTAGGTGAGCAATAGGTGGTGATGAGGCGGTTGGCGCTGAAACTCTCCTCCCGTCTCCTGCCCTCCTTCGTTCATGCCCTCCTTCATTCCTGTCCTCTTTGCCTCCTTCCCTCCTTGTCTCCTGCCCCCCCGTTAGCCAGCGCTTACCACAAGTACAAACTTCCGTCGAACTTGACCCTACCTCCGTCACTGCCCTACCCTGCCGTGCCCTACCCTGTCCTGCACCTTCCGTCCCTGGAAAAGAGAAGACGTGGTCCTCGATCTAGTCAGTGGATGTAGGTAGGTGTGTATGGCTTCGGAATTTCCCAGTGGCAGTGGCACAGCTTAACTCTACTTGAAATTGGGGGCGCAGGGGCTGGGCTGATATGGCTTGGTTTCTTGGTTCTATTTGGTTGGTAACACTCCACGACACGACACGATAACCCATCTAGCCCAAACCAGCCCAGTCCAGTCCAGCCCCTTTTATTCCCCTTTCCTGTAATGGGAGGAGGGGGTCCAGTGAGCCGTTACTTGAAAAATGGAAACTCCCGGTTGTTCAAGGCGAGTGGGACTGTGGCTGGGTTTAGGTTATCAAGTGACTGTACAGCCAAGGGAATTACCCGAGAACTGAAGCGTTTGGATTCAACTTGCTGTCAAATCAGTGTTACCCGTGCGTGGTGATGTGGACAGCCGGGCATCACCACCACACATGGGTATATAATAGCTGTGAAACTGTAATACCTCCTGGAAATTACAGGGTTGCAAAAAGAACGAACGTTTCCTAGTTGGAAATTGTTCAAGTCCAAGGCGTGCAAAATCGAACAGTAACTTGACGGCTCAGTGAACCCCCCTCCTCGCAGTACGGTTCCGGAGAACAAATTTCGGGGTACGGACAATTACTTCCCCCCGCCGACCGTCGGTGATCGGCGAGTCTTGTCGGTCCTATCCCGACGGTAAGTCTTGTTGGCCCATCGTTTCGGCATAGTGGGAAGCAGCAGGGACGCAGGAGCAAGCCACCACGCAGGGCCACGTACACGTAGGGCTGTAAGGCTATCCAATCCATCCTCTTCATTCTACTACCCAATTCTTCCAAGGGAATGTAGGGGAGGGAGGGAAGGGGGCCAAAAATGGGGCAAGGAGCAAGGGGAGGGAGGGAAAAGTGGAAGGGGGGGAGCGAACAGGTCGGAAGGTTGGGTGTCTTTGAATTGGTCCAGAGTAGTCCAGAGGGTGGGTGCTAAGCGCGTAGGTAGCGTTTTATTCTGTTAACGGAGGAGTGCTGGCTTTGCTTTGCTCCGGAGCGGATGTGAGCGGGCGGCACAGACGAGAGTTTTGGAATTCTGAGAACCTCAACGGTTGAGGGTGCAGCGCTGTGAGGGAGTGGCGATCTGACGACGACACGATGACACAGTGTGCGAGTTACCTGGAAGTGTGAAGAGTGAATCTGGTGAAGACGGTAAAAACGGTGAAGGCGGGGAAGAAAAGGAGAAGAGATCAACAAAGCTGTCTACACTGAGGCCAACTACCTGGTGGATGTTAATTCCAAATTGTCCAGTGACTCTTTGCCATTGGTCTGTTGTCTGGATACCTCTTGAGAATTGTGAGCTGTCAAATGTCATGTTAACCGTTCAACCCTCTTGCTGTTGTTACATTCCCAACTGTTAAGGGTTGAAGAAGAGAGGAGTGAGGGAGTGGGTTGGCTAGAACAACGCGACGACACAGTGTACGTGCGAGCGACTCGTGAAGAGTGAAGAGTGAAGACAGTGAAAACGGTGAAGATGGGGAGCAAAAGAAGAGGAGATCAAGATCTTGGCTATTGAGGCCAACACTTTGAGGACGTCAATTCCAAATAGTTCAGTGACTCTTCGTCATTCGTCTGTGGTCTGGATGCCTCTTGAAGAATATGAGCTCTTGAGCCTTCCGGACTGCATGCATTCGCCTGCCTTAGCGCGATACCTTTTGATGCAGGTAAGTTGGGTTAAATAGCGAATGACCCCCAACTAAATAGTAAAAAACAGTTTGTTGGCTGGCAGGGATCATTTTCCCATACAAACTTTTGTTTTGTTGATTGAACCAAACGCGCCCTATCTTGCTCTCTCGACCGGAGTATTGTCTGATTGTCTCCTGCACTCCAGCGGTTCGTTCCGGTAGTTTCAGAACGTCTCAAGTCGCCAAGACCAGGAGAAACAATGCCGGAACCCGATATTCATGATATGCGACCTCCGAAGGTTTCGGGGTGGGCAGTAATAGGCGAGAAC
>RANZ01000436.1:0-30974 GCA_009805285.1 Neurospora terricola FGSC 1889 | reverse complement strand
GCCGCCGCCGGCGGTCGTCCCAGCGGAGCCGCTACGCGCAAGGAGAGCAGCGGTAAGGGCCTGATGGGCGCCGGAGCGGCTCTCGGTACGCTCTGGCTCTTGCTCGGAATGAAGAAGGACAAGAAGAAGGAGTCGTCCAGACGCAAGTCCAGGAGCGAGAATAGCAGCTATTACTATTCTGATTATACCTCTAGCGGGAGCCCTAGTAAGTTTTAACCAACTGACTGACCGACAAGCCAACAACATACCAGATTCTAACCTTGAACCACGATAGGTTCGTTCAGTAGTGATAGACGAACTCGGCGATCTGCGCGCTCTGCCTCTGCTCACGGCGCTGCTGGTAGGACCAGGACAGCCAGCAGAGTCACCAGGACGACGACTCGCGTGTCGCGCGTTAGCTCCGTGCCTCCGCCTCCTTCTGGTCAGCGCCGCATTTCGAGATCTCCCGGCCCTATGAGGGGATGAATCAGTTAAAAGGGTTGAAGAACTTGGTCCCAAGTCCCAACTTTGACTGATTCCCTGCTGCAGCCGCACTTCATCCCTTTGTCTAAGGGACGCATGCAGCATGCATGCCCGCGGGCATAGATGACAAAGCGGCAGCAAGCGCCCCTTTTTCAACTTCTCGTTTCTTTGTATATCCCTTTTGCCTGATTCCCCCGGTTTTCGAACTATATAACACCATCACCACCTATCCCCCCTACCCAGAGACGCTGAGCACTTTCCACATGTTCTCAGTGCGCTCATCCACACAACTATTCCCCATGCTTTTGTTTTCACGGCGTTATGAGCTCAGGTTTACGAAGTCACGGAGGATTTTCTCAAGGGTTTTCCTTTTTCAAAGTTCGTTGGTATATATGGTCTCCGCTATGCGGCATGATGTGTCAAGGGGACGATGTGGAGGATGAAGGTGGAATTGAGCGAGCGAGTTCTCTGAGCGAGCAAGTCTTATTTGGGAGAGAGAAAAGGGAAGAAGTCGCAGTGGCAGTGGCTGGGATGAGGATGAGGATCAGGATTCAAGACGGACGGACGGATATGTGTAATGAATGACTTGATTGATGTATGTATGTATGCATGAAATGAAAGGAGAAAGATCTGGTTGAAATGAGGGGACGAGATGTCAATGACCATGACAATGATGAGTTTCGCATAATGGAGAGACAAATCTGTTTTGTTGACCTTTGCTCCAGGTATGAATACTGATAGTTTCGCTTTTAGGAAACAGAATCAGTTATATGGTCCTTTTCTCGGGTATGAACATTGATGATGGTGCGTAAGGATACGATGAATTCTATAAGAGGCGGGCAGAAGTAGGCTGGATGGGCACTTGTGTTGGAAATCGACTGGTCGAGTGCATGGTAGAGTTTGCTTTCGCCTTGGTTGTCCTTGGCCACAAGGGTCGGTGCAACAGCCCCTGAATTGTGCAGGAATTATCGGTATCATGTTCGTGTGTCTCCTGATAGCATTTTCCTTCGACGCAAGAGCCGCACACTTGAGAGATGATGGGCTATTAACCAAAGTTGTTGATCATTAATAGATTTGGTCTCTGGAGACTCTTCGACTGGCTCATCTATAAAGTTAGTCTGGGTATAATATGACCATCAGCCTAACAAACAGAATCATCCCCAAACATCTTCGGCGTTCTCGTGATGCCCATTTCCCCGACATGTACGGTCGTCACACACTCGATGCTCGGTTTTTGTTGTTTGGGTATTCTCTCGTTATGTTCTGCTGTTGCGTTTTCCTGGTCCAAGGAGAACACATGTGACATGCCCGTCTCTCCTCTCCAGTCACCCACTGGAAGAGGAGGGCGCCTCCCAAGACGTTGATGCTAGGTAATTGGCGAGAACCCGAGAAAGGGGGGTGATTCTTCAAAAGATTTGCCCATTTTGCCCGTAGCGAATTTTTTCCCTTACGCTACAAAACATGCAAATGCCAAAGACCCTTGCCACTCCGGTGAGACCCATAAAGCACAAAGAAACCCATGCCGAGCCGCACATTTACTGGTCCTCGACAATGTTGCCCTTCTCGGAGACGTAGATACCGTCAAGGAACTGTAAGCCGTATTAGCAAAACAAGCCATCGTTTGCTGGCTTCTCAACCAGCCCATATAGCCGCGGAGATATAGCTTTCGCAACGTACCTTACGGATATCCTTGTTGCGCACCCGGCAGATCTGCTGGATATCAGCAGCGGACTGGGAGACACCCTCGAGGGAGTTGCCGGAGAGGACGAGCTCATCCTTCTGGGCCTTGGAGATCTCGACATCGACACCGGGCTGCATAACGACGCGGCGGACGATCTTCTCGCCGATGAAGTTGCTGCATAAACGCTCTAGTCAGCACCTCTGTTCCACCTCGGTACATGCGCCGCCTTTTATCCCCTTCCTCCTCGTGTGGGACTCGTTTCCAAACATACCGGATCTCGACCTCGAAGTTGCCAGTCTCGGCGTTCTTCTCAACGTTGACGTTGATGGGGAAATGGGCATAGACGTAGCGCATCTTGTACTTGAAGCCCTTGGTGACACCGATGATCAAGTTGTTGATGAGGGTGCGGACGGTACGGAGAGCGGCGACGTTCTTGCGGTTGCCATGGTGGATCTCGAGGCCGATGATGCCCTTCTTGATGACGGAGAAGTTGACGGCGATGTGGCTGAGGTCCTTAACGAGCTTGCCACGGGGGCCCTCGACGGTAACGATCCTGGACTTGATCGAGACCTTGACTGTAAACCGAAAGTGGCGTTAGTGATACGCAGCTTATACGCGACAGGCCCAAACGCAGTCGTTTCGATTCCCCAGCTCGGCCGGCCAGCGAAAAACGTCCATCCCCCATATAGCAACCAGCCAGCCCCAAGTCGTTGTCCCCATCAACCCCATTCCCATGCCAATTCCTCTCTGGTGGTTGCCGTCCGTCCGTCGCTCGCTTTCGCCTGGCCAAGCCCGCGCCTCAGCCGTCTTCTTTCGTTCGGGCCGCAGATATCGCAGAATAACGTCAATCAAGCGCAAACGTACCGTTCTCAGGGACCTCCAGGGTCTCCTCACTGTGGATGTAGCGCATTTTGGCGTCGGTCGGAGGGTGAGGAGGTGAGGGTGGTCAGTTCGTCGTCGAGGTGGACTGGGAGGTTGCAAAACCCAAAGAAAAATGTCGATTTTGGGGCGCCCGGAATAATTCAACTTGTGTGTGCCGACCGCCCGCGCTGCCTGCCTTAGGGCAGAGGGGCTGGTGAATGCTGCCATTGGCCCAAATTGCAGCGGAACAGGCCAAAGTGGGGCAAACCTGGCCCGTGCAGGGACCGGTCAGCCTCCGGGTCTGGCTCCAGCCTCACCTTTCCTCACCTGCACTGTCGGTCCTCACTGTGTTCGCGTGCATCTCGTCCAGCAACGCGTTTCTTCAGGCCCGTCATGGTGGAATTGTGACATTCATCACCATGGGAGCTAACAACGGGTGCACGAGGCTATTCGCAAGCTGCATGTAGCGTCTTGGTGTAACTGCTCTTTGGCTACGTCTACTGGGCATGGGCATATTATCACTACATTACAAGGCAATTGGCAACACGGACAAAGTTCCTCTGAGTATAGTTGTTCTTCATGATGTAAACTCGCTGCGATTCTTGAACAAAAGTCTTATGCAACCCCTGCGGATGGTTGATCGCCAAGGTGGGTTTAAAGCCAGCGGCCATGTGGTGAGGACCGTGAGCTCTGATGCTGTTGTGCTGCGTGCAAGCTTGCACAGCTCCAGTTGCCGGAAGATGCTCACTCGGCGCCCAGGCGGCAATCACACCCCACTTTAGCCCAGCTCGCTCAGTGGGCAGACACCGCCCCCCGGACAAGGAGGGACCGACCAAGCAGTGCCGCATCGCTGACGACGAACTGGCGCCGCTTCGTCTGCATCAGTAACAGCTAAGGTACCTTGCCGTGAGACCTACACGTTCGACATACCTACACTACACCGAACATCACAAAAGTGAGCTTCAGTCTGCCGTCAGCCTTTCGTATGTTAGCAATTGAACAGTGCTGAAGCTATAGTATCCTCGTGCGAGTCCGGTTACTAATTACTTCAATTGTCTACAGTAGTAGGTAAACAGTTGCCTATCCGACCCGAAAGCTACCCACCACCTGGTCCAACTTACAGGGCCATTGGCGTCGCGCAGTCCGATTCCCGACCAAGACGTTCCCCTCTTATCCGCAACACAGCGCGCCAGGACTATAACCATAATCACGAACCATCGCAGCCTACCATGTCGTACTTCTTTGCAACGCCGGTCGATATCGACATCGTCCTTGACGATGCCGACGAGCGATCCATGGTGGATGTCAAGCTAGACAAGAACCGGCGCGAGAAGGCTCCGCTGTATATGGACGGCGAGTCGGTCAAGGGCGCCGTGACGGTGCGGCCCAAGGACGGCAAGAGGCTGGAGCACACGGGCATCAAGGTCCAGTTCATCGGCACAATAGAGATGTTCTTCGATCGCGGGAACCACTACGAGTTCCTGTCGCTAGTGCAGGAGCTCGCGGCCCCGGGCGAGCTGCAGCACCCCCAGACGTTCGACTTCAACTTCAAGAACGTCGAGAAGCAATACGAGTCGTACAACGGCATCAACGTCAAGCTGCGCTATTTTGTGCGCGTTACAGTCTCGCGCCGCATGGCCGACGTCATCCGCGAGAAGGACATCTGGGTTTACAGCTACCGCATCCCGCCCGAGATGAACAGCAGCATCAAGATGGACGTCGGCATCGAGGACTGTCTGCATATAGAGTTCGAGTACAGCAAGAGCAAATACCACCTCAAGGATGTCATCGTGGGCCGCATCTACTTCTTGCTTGTACGGCTCAAGATTAAGCATATGGAGCTCAGCATCATTCGCCGCGAAACAACAGGTGTTGCGCCGAACCAGTATAATGAGAGCGAGACCTTGGTGCGGTTTGAGGTTTGTTCCCACCCTCCATCTCACATGTTTATCAATATAAAGTTTCCTCAACATAATGCTGACTTACTGGCTGCATAGATCATGGACGGCTCGCCATCAAGGGGAGAGACCATTCCCATCCGACTGTTCCTAGGCGGTTTCGACCTGACACCCACCTTCCGTGATGTCAACAAGAAGTTTTCCACAAGATACTACCTCAGCTTGGTCCTCATAGATGAAGGTAGGTTTCAAAAAAACAACCAGTTACCACCCGTCCTCCCTTAGCCACTACAACCCCTCTTCACAGTTGCTAACAGCCAATTCCTTATAGACGCCCGGCGGTACTTCAAACAGTCAGAGATTATCCTCTACCGACAAGCGCCCGAAATTGCAGCTGCCGCTGCCGCTGCCCCTCCCGGTCAAAATGCTCTACCAGCGCCGCCTCCCAACGATAACCGGCTTGCCGGGATACCTGCTGCTTAGATTACCCTCGATGAACAACCCCAAGTGGAACGAGGGAAGACATGCGAGCGGAATGAATGACCAGAGTGTGACTTAGATATGAAAGTCACTATGATATAATAATGATTTTGGGGAGAATGGGATGGAGGAGGATGGATGAACCAAACGAACAGACAAGAAATGCTGTATTGGTAAAAAGCGAATGCGCGCGCGCAAGACGGTAGCGGTTTATTTGTTTGTTGTTTGGTGGAGGAAGGGAGGTGGGCTTCAGCGGGACTCGAATACTCCATTGTGAGAATGCGTCTCCAGTTGTATTTCTTGACATAAATATTTTCTGACTTAGCATGGCACAGCGTTGTCTTTTCGAAAGAGCAAGAATTTCAATATAATCTGAGATGAAGCGATTGCGTCGCCGCCGCCGCCGTTGCTTTCTCTCTCCCCGCCTGATTAGATCTCGCCCATGAACTAAGTTGATAATAAGCGAATCAACATTGGTGAACACAGATGGACGAAGACTTGATTGACCGAAACTGTACGTGCTATCCTATGCTAACTATTCTGCGGATGAGACTCTGAAGTCAAGTTTAGACAGTTACTCTAGGTAACCCGACATCGCCATACACTCATCATACCACAGAAAAACCGGTACTCCCAGCAATGAGATTGAGACATAACAAAAGGCTTAGAATTCGTAACCCGCTGTTCCTAATCCCGTAACTACTCCTTTCCTGTCCCCTTTTTTATCCATGATTTCGATAAATTCTCGTCATTCTAGCCTTACGAGGAAGCAACCAGGCAAGCCAACACATGCAGACCAACTCACTCACTCACGACATGAGAATGTCCCCATCGTCACCATCAAACCCATCCGTGAATCCAAACTGGTTGTTCTGGATCGCCACGATCCTGTCCAGCTCCTGCTGGTACTGCTTCCGAATGTCGGCCAGCGTAAGTAACCTCCTGCGCGACTCGCCAGAGAACAATTCGGAAGCCTCGGAGAACTGCCTCAACTTCTCGGCGAGCACACGGTCCTCCTCCTGCTGAGAGTCGGACGTCGAAGAAGCAGCCGCTGCGGAAGCCCTGGTGGTCCTTCCTGCTGTCTTCTTCTTGGAGGGTTGCTGCTGTTGTTGCTGTTGTTGGGCGGGGACTTCAGCGGTGTCAAGGCGCTCCAGAAGATCGTCGAGATGGTCTTCTAGGTTATCACCTCCAGCCTTGCCGCTAGGCTTCACGTCTTCCTCTCTCTCATCTTCGTCGGAGAGGATGTCCTCGAAGATATACGCCTCCCCCTTGGCCTGGACACAGCTCAGCGCGTTGATGAGCAACAGGTATTGTCTCGTCACCTGCGTATCCAGCGCGTCCTCCCCGCTGACACCGACCTTGTCGCCCTCGCCCATCTGCCTGAGCTTCTGCAGCCGGTCGAGCAGGACGGAGGCGGCGCCGCGGTAGTCGTTGTGGCTGATGCGCCAGGCGTATAGGATCTGGTGGTACGGCACGCCGTTGAGCACGTCGCGGACTTGCCGGCACTTCTCGACCAGGATCTCGTCGACCATAGTTTGCAGACCGGAGAAGGGCAGATTGACCAGCTCCGTGTTCTGGCCGGCCTCGCACATCTTCTCGACGAGCTTGCGGAGGTACGACTTTTGCAGCACCTCGTCGTCGACCATGGCGAGCAGGGTGGAGTGCGCGACGTCGAATTGGGAGATAGCCGTGGAGGCGGTAAAGAGGCGGGAGAGCATTTCCGTCTTGACATCGTTGTGCTTGGTCCGCTGACTGCTGGTGTTCTCATCATCCTGGTTGTCCTGGATGAACTGCAGAGCAAGCTTGGAGAACTCAACCACGTAGGAATAGGCCTTTTGCCGTTCGAAAAGGTTCACAACGTGAGCGTAGTAGTTGGGAAGCCCGCTGTAAAGCAACTTCCACTCGGTATCGTCGAGAAGACCAGCGCTGTGCCGTTGCACAGTTGTGCGCTCTGTGCTTAGGCCAACCGATGCCTTCTTGAAGCACTGAGCGGCAGTGCTGTGCTCGTTGAGGGCAAGGAATACACGACCCTGGATGTAAGTAGAAAAGGGATCTTGCTGAGCAAACGGGTTGAGCTCCTTCGCGAGGTCAGGACGACCTTGCTTCAAGAGCCAGCATTGCATGATTCCATTGTCGAGCTCAGTCGAGCTAGTCGGAGCACAGATGTCGAGAACGACATCAGTGATGCTAGACAACAGAGGTTCGCCATGGCTTTCTGGCAATCCCAGGAGGTGCCCAATCAGTCCTTCTAAGGCAGTGATGGCCAATGTCTCCTCCTTGCCACGGTTGGCCACAGGTGATGCGGAGCCAGAGTGATCGGCCTTTGGCACAGGGATAGTAAGCTCTGTCTTGACCATCCACCTGAGATGCTCGAGCCGCTTAAGAGCATCAACCAGTTTGCGGTAGACTAGGCCGACGTCGAACCTCGCGTGTAGTGCACTCTTCTCGTCTTCGATCTCATCCTCCATGTGAACCAGAAGGATGAGTTGGCTGAAGAGTATCTTCCAATGAAGCTCGATCATCTCCTGCACTGTCCGGATGACCAGTTTCCGCCCAAATCCTGTGAAAGGTGCTCGCAATTCCTGCGAGTTCCCATCACCGGCCGCTGTGATTAGCTCGAACAAATCTTCGTACAACCTAGGAGTAACCATTTGGAAGTTTTGTCCAAGAGTTTCCACCACTTGAGCCACATCCTCTTCGGTAACCTGACGCCAGAACCCTGCCTTGTCGTAAAACTGCTGCATGCGCTCGGCATCTGATAGTGATGACTCTTCAAATAGCTCTGCCCGTAAAGCGGCCCTGCTCAACTCCAACATGCTGTCCGAAAAGACATCGACAAAGTTCAGACCAGCCGAGACCAAGGCCGCAACGTCCTGATCCTTCTGGCTGGGGGTTTCGATGTTGTGATAAATTCGGTCAAGGTCGCTGCATTGCCTGATAGCAGACAAGAGATCGGCACAGGCAACCCAGATCATGCCATCCACAGGATCAAGAACCAAGGATAGTGCTTCACCCCTTTGCTTGTCCAATTCGAGTAGCAAACGCCAAAACCGTGTCCACTGAGTCTCGCTCGTAGCCCTAAACTGTTCATAATCCAGTCCTCCGACCGAGCTTCGATCGAGTGTTGTGGTAGATCCAAGGACGGAGCAAATTGACTCCGCGATGCTCTTGTTGGATCTCGAATTGCCTTCCTTGTAAGTTCCGAGGCCCTTTTCGTACATGACCAGTGCTGTCTCGAGCGTTGACTTTGAAAACCTGCCAGGGAAGAAGATAAGGTCCAGCCACTTTTCGCTTGAATCCACGGGATCACAGGGCCCCGAAGTTTGCGCAGATGCTGCCGAAGATTCGATATTGACCATTTTCCAACCATCATCGAAAGGTCCACTGGCGCTTCTTGGGTGTACCTGGAGCTTCTGGACCCGGTAGGTGATGTTGTTCTTCCACAGTGTCCACAGCTCAGGCCCTTCTGCTTGTTGTGCGACAGCAAAGTCGGCCAGGGTCCAGATATCCAGAGAAGAAGGGCTGGCAGGGACCAGCTTCTGTTCTGGGAAGCAGTCGGCGACATGGATTGATCCTTGGGCGTTGGCCTTCACTTTCCAGAACTTGAACTCGCCCGACCCTATTGGCGAGTAGGTGACGACCAGACATTGGCCAGGGCCATTGTCCAGAATACGGATTAGGTTGGTTTGAGAAGGGTCGATAGTCCATCGGGCGATATCCTGGGGGTCGCGCTTAGCGTTCAGAATGTCGCCTGTATACATAATCTGGCCCGTCCGCACATCCCACACCCGCATGCGGTGATCCAGGCAAATGGTAAACAGAAAGGCGGCGCCATCGATGCCCGCATTCGTAATCGCTGTCGACGTGGCTGCTGTTAGCTCCATGTTGGTGTTGCCGTACCGCACTGTCGGATCTCGCTTGAAAGGAACCAGCTTCTGTAAGCTCTGTCCCCATCCGGCAACGTTGTAGATGGTCTCCCTCCATGGGTTGCCGTTTGCTATAGGGCTTCGTCAGCAGTTGTTTCTGCAACAATGCGGATATAGGAGTGCTCACCGTTTGACCTGCTATTCTTGTCGAACCTGAGTATTCCTCCATCGTGCATAGTGACAATTAGCTGGTCATGGTTCACAACCACGAGCCGGTGTGGTTGTTTGAAGCCAAACCCAGGCGGTGAGTACGACTTGCACAGCTCGCCCAACCCGCCATCGGTTGCTAACCTCTTCCTGAAGTGATCTGGGCGAAGGGTGATGGTGTGGAGCTGATTGGACTGGTCGATGACATGGACGCAGAGGGCATCGTGGGCCTCTGGGTCGGAGAAGCCAATGCAAGAGGTTCGTATCGGCGAGGGGAAGCGCAGGTTCAAGACCAAGGGCGCGTCGGTATCGTTGTGTTGGTGGTGATTTGGTTTGCAGACATCGGCCGCGCGGATGCTCAGGACGGTGTCGTTCTCAAGAACCCGCCAATGGAATCCACGGGGCGAGGCATGGTGCTTTCGGTAGTATACAGATGAAGCAGTGGCTAGGTTCCGGATTCGGTAGGCCTTCTCGTCGTCGGCGGCGTTGATGGCGCGCGCGCTTGCTGTTGTCGACCTGCTGAAGGAGCTCTGGTTGTGTGATCCGACGCGGATCTGGACAATCGACGACGATGTGGACGGCTCGAGGTTAAGGCGCGTCTCTTTGTAGAGAATCTCAAAATCCCGTGCGCTCATCTTGTTCCCATGGGTATCATTCGGTGTGGTATGGGGAATGTCGAAGGGTTGCTGTCGCGCTTTTTGGAGATGCAAACGCGGTTGTTGCTTTTGCTGTGATGCCCTGGGCAGAATTTCTGGCCGGCCGGCAAGTTCAAGTTCCCAAGCACAGCGCAACGCTGCAAGCGAAGCAGTCGCAGCGGGTCAGTCAATCGCTGGCGTTGGTTGGTGGGGAGCTCTGTGCTAAACCGCTAGTAAGGCTATGCGGATAGGGTACAAGGTACGTCACTCCCTAGAAGGAAGCGAAAGCCATCCGATTTCTTTGACATCCACGACTCTACAATGCTCAATGGATGATGACGCTCAAATCTGTACTTTCAAACCACAGACCATACATTTATTCTTCGCTTCCTTTAATCACGAGATTATGGGGTGTGTGGCCTGGTATCTCACAAATATGGTCGACAGCAACTTGGATGCCAAGGAATGGATAAGAGCTTCAGCTTCACAGTTCTACGATTTTAGGAATACCACACCTGTATTGCTCGACCTCAACATCGAGAAGCTCCTTCTGGACTGGTCAATGACCGGTTGGTGAAACGATTCATGTCAGCTTCACCTCGTTGATCGCGTTGAAAAAAGAATAAGTACCCTTGTTGATGTTAAGTTGACTAAACTCCAGACTTCTACCAGTCATACCAGACATGTGTAACGCCAGGCTGCCCTCCCATGCAAACAATAAAAACGCGCTATGTTCATCAGAAACACCCATTACCTTATGCCTACACACATCCGACCCTGTATCGTCAGATCATCAGTCCCTTGTGTCCCTAGATTATCGTATGAATCTCGTGTTGACTCGATGTCGCCATCCCCCGTTGAAGACTATTGATTCATCTTCTCCATATCCTTCGGGCTGGGGTCCCCGATACCGTCCTCATTGATAGCAAACAGGCAGTCGCTCTCTGGTAAGCACGGGCTGTCGTAGATCTTCGCAATTCTCGTTTCACCACGGCCCTTCTTCAGGCTGATCCGAGTAGTACTAGCGTGCGCAATGATGTTGCCACCGATAGGTTTCTTGGGGTCTGGGTTGAACATGGCAGACGGGCCACCGTCGACCTGCGCCACGACCTGGTTCGTGATCACCACCGCAATACCAAACTCGTCGGCAAGGCGCTGAAGGGTGCGCATAAACTTGGCGAGATGGGTTTGGCGGGAGCTGAGTTCGCCACGGCCCAAGAAGTCCGTTCTGTAGAGCGAGGTCGCGGAGTCGACAATCAACAGACTGAAGCGAGTCTCACACATCATGGCTGCGGCCTGGTTCAGGAGCTGCAGCTGATGATCCGAATTGTAGGCTCTTGCGTAGGCGACGTTGTCGAGAACTTCTTCTCCTGAGAGACCGTATCGGTTGGCCACTGCAAGGAGACGAACAGGACGGAATGTGCCTTCGGTGTCGATGTAGAGACATTTTCCCTCACCACCTCCCATGTCGAAGGGAAGCTGGCATGTCACCGCAAGAGTATGGCAGATCTGCGATTTTCCTGTTCTGAACTCTCCAAAGATTTCGGTAACACTGCCGGTCTCGATACCACCAGCCAATAGTGTGTCCAAGTTTTTGGAGCCAGTCGTGATAGAAATAAGTTCGCTGCGGCGCTGGTGCATCTCCGTCGCAGTGGTAAAACCCATGGGCACAAGTTTAGAGGCTGTGTACGTAGTGTCAGTAAATTGTGCTCCCAGAATACAATCATAAGTAACACGAGTCCGGGCGACTGACCTTCTGCCAATATTTTCCCGGCCTTCTGCTCCGAAATACCCTTGATCTGCTCTAGTACCCTACGGGGGGTATAGGCAACAGATTCGACGGTGTTGAAGCCTCCATCAACAATCAATTGGATATCACGCTTGGTGAGTCCCGCAACACCCTAGACAAGTCAGTTAGTTATTGGTATAAGGGAATCATCCATCAAAAAATGCATACCTCTAGAGCAGAAAGTGGTGTTGGGGCGCCTGGGTTCGGGATCGCGCCATCGTCCTCCATGTTGGCGGACTCATCGTACTCCTCGTTGTTCGACATCGTGATATTGGGCGCACCAATTTCTGGGTTTCTAGGCGTGTAATGATGATAGGACCGGCAGCGACCGAAATAGTGTTGGAGATGGCCACAAAAATCCAAGGCAAGGCAGAAAGGCGAAAAGAAAACCCGACGTGAACTGGAGCTAAAGATACGCGAATGTTGACAGAGGCGAAAACAGCAGGCAAGAGCGCGACCCGCGTTCAACAAATTGGGGAAGAGCGACACGCTAACATGTGACCTGGATGACCAATTCAGCCCAGCAATGCGGGGTGCTAGGCCCGGTGCTATGCCCGGTGCTAGGCCCCGCCGGATGCCTACAATACAATGCTGGAAAGTTTGTTAGCGCGGAACTTCGCAGGGGATGAAAACAGGGGAATTGATTGGCCTTGGAAGCCATTTCCCTCCAAAGGTGGAGAAGAACACTTCGCTCACACACAACGACCACTTCTTTGCCCCACATCTACCACCTTGAGCACCACTCGCGATGTTGACCCGCCGTCAGATCCTACCTGACCAATTTGAAAGAGTAAAGTGCTTGCTCTAAGTACCACGCCAACAAACTTACTAGGGCTGGATTGTAGATTCAGTGGAGAATGACAGGCAGCGGGACGGGCTCCACTGTGGGGTCCACTCACCAACGGTCACCCCTGGGGTTTGTCAATTCATGCTAATTCCGTACTCCCCGCCAATATCTTGACCTCTCTTCACAATTTTGACCTCTCTTCACGATCTTAATCTGTCTTCACAATCTTGATCTCTCTTCATGATCTTGACACTCTTTGCATTCACTGTCTATTGGTGCAGAGATACAATTTTATTGCTACCCAAATCCCATCACAATCTTCTTCATCGAACATGACAGCCACGAAGCTCTCCGACGATGCTTGTAACCATGGCCCTTTGACCATATGGACTTCGATTTCTTGACCCTACATACTCGCCTAAATCACCGGTTTCCATCCCGATTCTCGATATAGCGATTCTCTATCAAATGGGCATGAGAGGTTGCGGAACAGTCTTTTGATCCCGAATGCGTTTCCAACGAGAACACCCTATCCAAAAAGAAAGAAATACAACTCTTGCTTAATTTCGGCCCCTTGACGCCTCTTCCCGCCATGTCGCCGTCCTATATCGGATATTTCTCATAACCATCCAAAAACAACAACCGTCCATCCTCCTTTGAGCCCGGGGGACACCCAGCAAAAGAAACCGCAGAATGATCTGTCCAGCGCTGTTGCAATTGCTGGAGAGGCCAACGTGTTCCTCACCCACTACCTTCGTCCATATCCAGGCACACGACTGCCCCGGGCCTGGCCAGTTTCTTCACCACCCTCTTCCTCCCTTTCCAGACCGTTGAGATGATAATGGTTCACTCTGGGCTCTGTACCCGGTGTTCCAAGTCTTCCAACAGGTAGGACCTCAAACCCGTCATTGACCCTCCGAGCAGCAGACCTGTTGTTGGCGAAATGCAAATCGCAGGCCCGAAGGTTGGCTCAGGGGCAAGGATTACCATATGCTCCTCCTGCTGCTGCTGCTGCTGCTGATACATCACATGCGAAGGAGGAGTGCCAAAGGGATCCCGGGCGGCGGCATCTCTCCTTTCGACCCCTCTTGGCCTATACAGTCTTCCTCCTCCTCCGCCGCTGGATGAGCTATCGGATCTTCCACTCCCGCTTCGCGTAAACCGCTGCTGGGCGGAATCAGTGGAGGAGTCGCCTGATTCAGAGCCGGTGCTTCGCTGACTGCCCCTGGTAGGAGCACCATTGTGCCCACCACGGACCTCTTGTTGTCCTCGGGAGGAGGTGGTCGGCACGTATATGTCATAGACTGCTGGTCTTTGTGGCGACTGTGCTCCTCCATCTTGACCCTCGAGTCTTCGGAGGGTATCTTCGTTCAAAGCATGAGGAGTCCGCAAACCGTGACGATGAGGGTAATAATGCCTCTGGTCTCGCGAGATGGGTGGCGGGATTGCCCCTGACGAGTTATTCTCCAACGACTCGGAATCAGTGAGTCTTTGCAGGAGTGAGCCGTCGGGAGTAATAAGCCTTTGCGACGTCGTCGTGATGCCTGCAGCCTTCGTCTTCTCCCTCCTCTGTTGCTCCGCATCCAGATTCACCAGCGTTACCGCCGAGGTAAGTTTCGTCGTTTCGATGGGAGTGGCCGGTCTCGATATCCATATGCCGTCAACTTGGACGCCGCTCTGTATCGCCCGGATTCCGAAAGGGATGGAGCTGGCTGCTGCGCGCTTGGAAGAGGTAGGTCGCAGCCCCGTGTTGCGCATGTCATCGATCCGCGCCTTCTTTTCCTCGTCCAGGATCTCCTGTTTTCGTACGATCCGGTTCGTCCACCAGAGCTTGACTAGACCGGCGCAGAATACGGCTACTATTGCCACAGCGAGTGCCTTGGAGTAAGTGTTAGTAAACTATCATCCAAGTATTTGATGCAAAGAGGAACGGTCTGGCGATGGTGTCTTCTCTTACAAAGGTCATCTGCTGCCACAGCTCCCATGACATAAAGAATATTCCCTTGGCCATTTTGGTGTCTCTGCTAATTTGCTGCGGCGTTGTTGAGAGTTTCGGAACTGCAGTTAAGCCGTGGTACCTTTAATATCCAAAGATGAGGTAGTTGGTGTGGTTTGGTAAAAGCTGACCCAGCCTCTTCGTCAACCAAAACCGCGAGCAAACGGTCTTTGCCACGTCAGTTGGGTGAAGTTTTAAGATTTGGCGGGAAAACCAGCCGTTATGTGGGAGTGAAATGGACCGCTACTTTGTTCGGTTTCGGGAGTTTGCAGATTTGTCTTGAATCCCTTATGCCAGTTCTGCCGATCAACTGACCAGCAACACTGGAAATACTCGCTTTGGATGATGCTTTGAGATGGAGAAGAAGGCGTTATTGATGATCGCCAAAAGCCTCTGGTTTCTGGCCTGTCGAAGGTTGAGAATATGGCACGCAGAGAGAGTGGTCGAGTTCTGTTGATTAATCCACGTCCTCGCTCGCCACTTATGCGAATATTTGACGGAACCGGATAGGTGTCTTAGTCTTCACACGGTGAGAACCCCTCGAATTGTGTTAGTGCTTCCGAGATAGTCGAATGATGAACGGTAAGTGTCCGAGATGGTGTTCAAGACTCGAACAAGAATCAAGCGCTTCCTGAAGGATGGGGATGGATGCCGTATTATCGTCTCATGAATCCCACCCCTTCTCTTTTCCAAGAGTTCGGATCCAGTCGGTCAAGAAAAGGAACTTGAACTCTCGGGATACACAGGGAATAGAAGCCCAGCAATGGGGTTCTCGAAGAGCTAGTCGGGGCAAATACGAAGAGCGTGTAACGGGTGACGGCGCTTCAGTCCCAACACGACTTTCCTAAAGCCCCTTGTTCGGTTCGGGTGCCTGCATTAGCAAGGCTGATGTTATCACCAACGCATGGTGTGCAACATGGGATCCAAGTTTGAATAAGCTTCGAGGGGTTTGTCAACGTGGTCGATGCGTGTAAGTGTTCCTCAGACAGAAGACCACGGAAGTCGTAGGATTGTAGGCGGGTTCGTTGCAGCGCCCACGGGTATTTTGGAGTGAGCTTTATCGAAGTTTTTGAGAAGCGGTGGGCAATGAATTGACAAGCGGATTGAAGTCAAAGAGTAACTGAAATAAGCAATTCTTTCACACTTTCACTTTCCGTTCGGGACGGGCCCAGAGGCTTTTTATACGAGCATACACCCGCGGATAGAAACAGCAAAACATGCCAGGCCGGGAGGAAGTGACCCTACCCTACCGACATCGCTGGTTAGGCTGAAGATTACCTAGGTATGCTCATGCCCCCCGTTGTGAAATCTGCCATGACATATATGACGGGCGTGCAAAATAGCCAGGGCTAGATCGCAAAGCTTCATCTGCCTCGACCATGAAAGACCCCGGAATAGCTTCTGCAATGGATGCTTGCTCAAATTTTAGCGTCGCAGCGGAGAGTGCGTCGTGCCTTGCAGACGGCAGTCAACAATTGTCCAGGCTAAATGACTGAGCTGACGACGCGACCAGAGAACGGTTCAAGAGTGTTAAAAAGAAAAAAAACGAGAGCATGATGGTCCGGGCAGTACGTGATCTTCGGACCCCGATCGACCGAGAGGCAGGTCGATGGGCCACTGCAACCGGGATGACGGGTCTTTGGGCTAGAACACTGGATGAGCAATAGCCGGTAACGAGAGGTAAATTCATGAATACAGCTTTGTGCTTCAAAACAGAAAGGGATTTCCAAGTCAGTGGTGGTGTAAAAACTCGGTTGTACGTAGTAGTGAAAACGTGGTAGTAGGGATGGTAACGCGGCACAGCCGATGGATGAGCTTGAAATTATCCCGAGAAAAGACAAAAAGAGCAAACCATGATACTGATAAAGTATGTTGCATTCGGTTCAAGGACGTAAGTGCTGTCCGAAGTCTGATGGAACCTTGACTTGTCTCAGCATGGTATTTTTCCTGGAATTCATCCATATTGCGGGTAGCTTCGAGCCTTCGTCTGCCCCGGATTTTTGCGTGGTACTAACCGACAGATTGCCCTGGTCGAGGAAACAGAAAAAGAATGTTGAAGCACGCCATTCCTGCATTGGATTTGTTTGAATGGGTAGATAGAACATACTTTGTGCAACGGTGCGCTAAGGATGCTTGCGACGAGAACATGGTCAAACTCGAGATTTGATGACGACTGAAAAATATTGCTGGCGTTTCCTATATGTGTGTTGGTGTATCGACACTGGGTATTTTCAGACCAGTGCAAAAATCAGGCATTGCCAGTATCTTGTATCTTCGGAAATATGGTGGATGCCTGAGATCCCGATGATGTTGTTAATATGGAATGGAACTAGAAGGGAAAGGAAAAAGCCCCGAAAGTACGAAGTTTAACTACAGGGCGAGTGAGGCTTTCACGGCACAAAGCGAGGGCCAAACTACGGTAGTGCCCCAGACTCCTTCCCCGGGCTGTCCCTTCTTGGTTCATAACGCATCATACTTAGAGATAGAGTAGGCAGAGAGTCATTCTACGGAAGGAGCCATTTACGATCGGAACACCAAGAACTGATCTCACAGCTCAAGAAAGAGGAACATACAGTACAGCCCCTTCCACGGCCAGGGACAGACTCAAGCAGAAAAAAAATAGGAGAAGATGGTTTGGCGAACCAGGGAGGGGGGAAGGGGAAAAGGATATTACCTGCTCGAAGTGAGGAGTGAACCCATGTGCTCCCGGATTACAAGGCGGCGGAATGAACCGCTACATCTGCAACCCATGTGGGAGCCCATGAGTTCCTCGAAAGGAAGGAGCGAGAGGTCTGGTATATGTACCGGGTGACGGTTGGGTAAGACGGGTAGTATGGTCGTCGCGGTATTAGGTATAGCTCGCAGTTGGCTTGTAGAGTGATAATTTCAGTTAGTTCACACTCACTCGGACTAGACCAGTGCTCTGAACACAGCATCGTGGACGCTTCTTCTTGCATAAACTTGAAGTCTAAGCTACTCCATCAAGAACATATCTACAAAAAGATGGGCCATCTTCAGTCCTTCACTACTGCTGTTGAGCTAGCGACGAGAGGCGGTGGAATCACATCTATGTCGTGTCTTCAAACTGAATGACTAAGGAACAGAAAGGAACATCACCGTTCATGTCTGCGAGTGTAAAAGGGTTGTAGCTTGTGTCTCAAGTGGTTGATGCATTATCGTCCAGTTATCTAGCTCAGAAAGCTGTTTGAAAGAAGCACTCAGTCGTGCTACCGCAAATGAAGGACAGAAGGAAACACCATCTGCAACACCATTGGCATCAACAGCGAAGCAAAGAGCAATACTCAAACTAAATCAAGCCAACTGATATTGTTTCAGTAACCTACAAAGAAACAAAGCAGTCATCAAAAGCATTAAAAAGCAAGTACCCTTGCCCATGACCCTGAACGTACTACTGCCAATCGTCTCCTTGAACTACGAGACATGAAAGTCCCGATATACCCCATTTAGACCAACGGCGGTATTCATGCCAAAGTAGCTTTCAAACTTGTCCTGTACTACCGTGAAAAAAAGCAACCCCCAAAGCGACCGAGTGCAACGAAATCCCATTATGAAAAGCACGAATGTAAAACAAAAGCATGATGAAGACGCGCCTGATAACTACCCCCAGGAAACTCCTAGAAAGCGCCCCCTTTTACTCCATGTGGTGAATGCGTGTGTGAGAAGCCTCGTGGTGATGTATGCAAGGCTGTGCGGAACAGAACGTCCGATGGGTATCCTGAGAGAAAGTAAAGAAGTAAAGTCTGGGGAGCGTCCGGCGACGCGGCCATCATACGCTGCGCTAAGAAGTCGATGAATACCTCTGCCCGAATGATGAATGCGAAGTAAAAACCCTTACCGTTATGAAAATATCCGAATGAATTCGATCCAGTTGAGAGCTGGTGACAACCTTATGAAAGCTTCCCCGCATGACGCCGAGTTTGTGCAGTCCTAGAAATGGTTTGAAATCGGAAGGCGACTATCGGGCCTGGTCGCCAACTGAGAGTCTGTGTGTGTTTACCTGATATCAAGTTGGAACGGCTTGAAACGGCCCCCTATCGTAGCGCAGTTCGGACACTTCCGACGGGCTCCTTGCTCAAGCATCAAAACATCGACGCATGCCCGGCACAAGCCGCATATGCATTCGGTGCACGCATACGACTCCCGAAGCAAAGATACTTCCCGGCACGCAGCGCAGTAAATTTGCGTATTCTGCGAAGAGTAGCTCGGAGATGAATCCGACAGTCCTCGGGATCCGATATGGAAGTTCTCTCCGCTTTCACCACTCTCGACCGATGGGAAGAGATCCGTAGCCTCGGGATTGTACGATGGCGGAGTGAGCGCCTGCTGCAGCGGCGATGCTTGATAACTTGTATAGTTGTGGTGCTGCTGGAGAGGAGGCAAAGATGATCGATGAATCGATACAGGTGAACGGGGAATCTGACTGGTCAGATGTGGATTGAATCTTGAAGGGCCTTGCGAACTCACTGGTGTCCTATCCTCGCCTATGTCTTCCGTTGCTGAAGTGGCTGCATCGATAAGATCCTCCCAGCGCTTTCCAAAGTCGGCCGAAGGCTCGGCGGACAAGGCTTTCCTGTCGCTGCCACCGGGTCGCAGAAGCTCATGCTGGCTATCATTTTGTAACCGACGAAGCCATTCAGATGTAGCACCTTTGGATCTCTTGCCTTGGTGGCCTCGTTTGGATATCGACTGCCTTCGAGTGCGAGTGGGGCCTAATGTCCGATGCAGTGGCGGAAGAGTTGATGATCGGCCAGGGGGCGAGTTTGATAAGATTGAAGGTAAAATTTCTCTTGGTCTTCCCGAGTCATAACCGGAGTAAGGTGCACTCGTCACATCGGCGTTTGTGAGGTGTATTGGGGGCAACTCAATCGATGACCTCGGCCTTCTCTTCCCTTCGTGATCCGAATGCCAGTCCTGTGGCACAAGACATCGTTTAGCAGAGTGAAAAAGACGTGGAAGGAGACAGCCTGATACAAAAGTGAAACCCAGATTATCCAACTTACATTATCTGATTCCCAGCCTTGCTCCATTTTGTGGTTGTGTAGCTGTGCAAGGGCGGCTGCAGCAGGGAGCAGTGCAGCTCCTGTATACTGCTCCTCGCCATTTCGAGGTGTCCCTGGAGCACTCGAGCCGTCTCTGTGATAAGCATGCGAAAGCCCCTTAGCCTGACCTGCATGTGCAGAAGGCCCTGAAGTTGGCTGGTTTTGAGGTCGTTCGTTTGGCTGCGTCTTGATCATGAGCAAGAAGCTCTCCTCGGTGGCAGGGAGCTTGGAGATGTAGTGCTCCGGGTGCGCTCGACGGATGTGCTCCTGCATAGAGCGATATCTCTTCTCCTAGATGTCATGATACCCATCAGCTGATCTTATCCATGACATGCAAGGTGCAACGATAATGACCGAAAGGGCTGTAAGTGATGGCTGATGTTTTGATTGACAGCGGTGTAGGCGGTGTAAGCTAGGATAGGCTGAACGTGAGCAACTTACACCTATGCAGCGCTTGCGACAACTTGAGCCATCTTGGTTGCGCAACGGACAGACAACCTCATTATTGGCGTCGGTGATCGAGAACGAAGAAGTTAGGGATGTCCTAGGCGGCATATTGAATACCGTGATACCCCACCATACGATGTCGTCGAGTGTTTTGGAAGTCGGATAGATGAGCGATAACTGCTGATAAGGCTTATACGTATGTATCGCGGCGTATCGTATCGTATTGTAGTAATGCTACTCAATCGGTSTTTTGGATTCGGAGTCTATGCTGGACTCTCTTTTGCAACTGTCGCCCACGGAATCGACGGTGATCTAGATGGATTGCTCTCAGGTACTGATCATGGGAGCAAAAGGATCCAAGCTATGGGTCGTTGTAGGTGTGTAACAAGATGTTCGAGGAAAGGTGGGAGACGGTGAGGTGTGGTGGTGGCGGTGGTTGTAAGAGCCTTTAACATTAAAGGAATGAAACCAAAGCAGGGCAGCGGGATCGACTCGAATGGATGGGCACGGGATGGGGTCTAGCAGCAGCCGCCGTCCACATAAGGAGAACAGAAACCCAGGTCCGGTATGGAAAGGGTATGGAAACGACTCAATCCTGACATGCAGCATGGATTGAAGGGATGGGGGGTGTGCGAAAAAGACCAGAAGGTAGGTATCTGGAGCTCCAGGTTTGGTCAGATCAGGGTATGCGTGTACGAGATGGACGAGTCTGATATGGGAGGGTAAAGAGGCCTGAGAGGCCAATGGGGGCGACAAGGAAGAAGCACTGAAGGGTACTTGTTAGGTTTGACCGGAAGCAGCCCACATCCCATTCGCACCTATCTTGGGGATACCTTTGCTTGTCGCTACCGCAAAGCTGTCGAGGGTATCTTGACTAATCGAGATGGGGTCTCAGACGGAGGAAACGGGGAGACGGGGCAACAAGAGAACAATGGAGCACCTGGACGCTTTCCTATCAGGAAACGGTGGTGTATCTGTGTGTGTACTGTAGCTGCGGTACTTGGCCCTGTTCTCACCAAACGCTATACTGCCAGCTACCGACCTCACCGATACCCCAAATCCGATGCCCGTTGGCAACTGAGAAAGACGGGGCAGCCAGCGGGCGCCTCGCTCCGTTGTCATTGTCCTACTGCCAAAGTGTGCCGGAGCGGGATCGCCCCCGATGGCTCACCATGATACCAAGCACCCCATCGAGTCTATTGAGTTCCAAGTGGAAGAGTCCCGATGTATTGTAATGCTCAGAATGCTGTAACGATAAGTGGGAGATGGCCGGGATAGCCAGTCGATGGGAAAAGGGACATGGAGTGCCAGCTTTGGCATGTCGTCAGGGACAACAGGGGCAAGGGGGAGAGGGGAACAGAAGAAAGCGGCAGCGGGCACTTGCTCGACTGGACGGGGGACAAAGGGGACCAATGACCTAGGCCAGGCTCGAGCTGGAGTGGGGCTTTCAAGGGTGCCGCCTCGACCAGTTGGGGGGGACTTGAACGATCATGGCGAACCTCCTGTTTGTGACCTCTAGCCCACGTTGGCAATGTTGGATGGGCATCCGGCGTTTCCTAGCGACTTGAAAGCTGCCTTGGTGCCACGGGTGCCTGGCTGAGCGCCCGAATGCTGCGTCAGGACTGGCTCGACAGTCCCTGATTTCCCAGCGGCCAGAATGGGCTGAAAGGCTCGCGAGACGGCACATCGCAGGTAGATCGAAGCATCCTAACTTCAGCCAACAAGTAACTCCCTGGCCGATTAAACGTGAGCTCGTAGCAGGAAACAATGCTACCGTACCTTGAGATGCCTTATAAGGGGCCTGCGCTGAGTCAGTGACTATAGCCGTTTCCCACCCACACGGAGCTGTCGAAGTAGTGACTGATAGCACCTGGCCGACGGGATGTCGCGAACTGCCTTGGCCGCCATGAAAGCAGATGGCCGCAGCGGTGGCTATGTATGGCGCTGATATGCGCTGATATGCGCTGGAAAGGCGATGGAGTGATGTCGCTGGAACTGGGTGAGGAATGGCCTGCCAGTTGATGGCTGGGGCATGTCTCGAGTTGCTTGACTCGATTGAGCGTCGGATGGGCAGAGTCCCGGTCGAGGGAGGGGGGTTTCTGGGGGTGTCTGTCAGAAGCATTGCCAGAAGGGGAATCGGTCAATCGGGAGGGACAATTGGCGATGATTGGGCGCCGGGTTCTGGATGGAGTAGATGGAGCTGATGGAGCAACCGGAGCTGGGGGTAGCTGGGAACTCGAGCTTCCCTTGCTCGTCAATGCTGTTCCATTCCTTCCATGTCGACAACAAGAGCATTGACCCGGGGTGGAGGTCAAGCCACTTCTCAGAGCTTTGGGAAGACTGAAGTATGAAGATCTCAAGTGTCATCGGGGCCCATGATAAACACCTCTCGACTGATGTATTGGAACTTGGCGGATTTGAGTTTGATGGAAGAATTTGATGGAGGACTTCCACCTCCGAGCAGGTGCAAGGTCGACAGATGACACTGGATGGTCCAAGCAGCGAGAACTGAGAAGCTGCACGCACTTTGGCACTTTGCACTGCTCTTGCCTGAAGCTGGAGCAATTGAGGGGTGGATCCTTCCTCGACGGTGGGTTTGTGGGGTCAAGGGTTCCCGCGAACGATGTGGACGAGAATTGGTCCAGGGTCACAAATTGCGGGTCCTTCAAGGGTTGGACGGCACTGGATGCGCAGTGATGGCACCTGCACCTGCAACACTGCACCTCCAGGCGGCAGCTCCAATCCAGGCGAGTCCACTTTCTCCTCCGTCGTCCACTCAGTGATCCTCGTCCCTTGAGATACCTAGCTTCCTGAACTGACAAGCTATCAGCGAGCCGTTCTTGCGATATGGCAGCTCAGTTTGGCAAGCAGTTGCTCTTCCGAAGTTGGCAAGAATGATAGGGCCAAACAACCCGAAACTACATTCTTCTTTGTCTTTCTGAGTCTGAGTCCAGCTTTCTCCTCCTTCGGTTTGCCGCGATTCGTTCGCTCGTCCTACATCTCGACCTCCGATTCTAGAATGTTTCGTTCTGCCGCCGGGGTGGAGTACCGTGATGAAAGCCCTGGATATGGCAGCCAGAGGTTTGGAAGCACATCACCAGAACCAGGGAAAGTTGCATCTCAGATGAGACCTCCAAGGCACCAGCTGAGCCAGGCTTTTCCTCATCTCTCAAGGGCAACCTCGTTTTCCAGACAGTAGGGCATCCCTAACCGAAGGCGGTGAAAAGTGCTGTGACGACCGCCGATAGTTCCTCTCCCAGTTTGCATGAGCTGTGGTACCGGCATCTATATTCTGACAACCCTAGGCCTAAAGGGCTCAATATACAGAGTAAAATTCAAGAGGGCTAACTTCGCGTGTACCGTTGAACCCTCTCTCGCCTCTATTTGCCTATCTACAGTAGGTACTTCCCAACGGTTGGACAACGCTCAGCAACCTATACAGTTTTGTACTGTATGTGTCAGAGACACAACTTGATCACGGAAGGCTTGTGACAAGCCAGTTCCAGGCACATGACTTAAGATCCATGAAACACCCCGATCCAGTATACCTCTCGCATGATGAATGAGTACGGGACATGTATCCCGGCTGTTACAACCTGCCACAACCTGACTCGAGTATACTAAAAGGCGCGCGGTCTCGCTCCCTTTAGGCAATCCTGCTTCTCAACAACGAAACGATATGTACCTTACATTCTGTCTGTTCGCGCATCGTTTGAAGGGATGATACACATACGCGGCGGGACTTCGAAACAATTTCACAAAATGAAACGAAACTCGAGCTTCAAAAGCTAAGGCCAGTTTATCTTCTTCTCCCTTTCCAGACTCCAGTAAGTTCCACTGTTCCTATGGTCAAACACTTGTTGGTTCTTGGATGTCTACGACCTAAAGTCTCGATCGGCTACTGCACAGCTTTTTAGCGGTAGAGTAACATGGCAGCTGGCTACCTATCCGCGTGGGAACCCGCTATCAACCTACCGCAGCATGTACACTACGGCTATGTACCTACGTACAGTGCTCAGTAAGGTACCTTACCTTACGGTTTATCAACCTTGCCTGCCCGGCGGTCCCATCTAACCAACTTGTCCCGGTCGTTGCATCATCATGCTTCGCGCAGCCCCGCTTAGTCGGATGACACTGCAGCAAGCAGAGTCGCAATGCATGGAAGCGTCTTCGATAAAATTTCTATCGCCTGCTTTTTATTTTTCTTTTGGCTGTGGGTACCACCTTGTACATGTACAGTACCTATTTCGAGAACAACGACCTTCTGGTATGAGCTGCCAGCTCCTTTTAAAAGAGCTCGTTTATGTATCGCGAACTGGGGAAAAGAAGGTTGTTCGAGACGGAAAGATTGTGTGAGCAATCCAATTTGAAAAAAACCCAGGACATTCCAAGGCGATATCACATCAAAGCTTCTCGAACATCATGATGACCCCAACTCAACCGCAAGCAAGACACTCTGTGAGTCAGCTGACTCCTGTGACGGTCATCAACAAGTCTGGCACCGGCAACGCAAGGGTTGGATGGATATACGATATACATACGAGGAGATTCCCCAGCCAAAACCTGAGTCACCCTTCTACATAGTAAAGCCTTCTACGTAGAGTTGTTGTCCCTCTGTGGCGGCTTTCTTACCTCAAAAGCTCAGCCGACCTTCACCTCCGGTCCTCCGATGGTATTCAAAGCTAAAGAAGTGCGCTACTAGCTCCCGCCGGTCTGCCTGTCCACTTCCGTCACACCCTTCCGTCGTCTATTTACTGGAAAGTTCTAGCTCCCCACTTAACAACCGTTGACAGTGGAAGAAGAAAAAGAAGAAAAAAACGACAGGCCCTTACGTTCCGTTAGACCTCTGTCCATGTCGCAACGACAATAGAGCTACCCTTGCACCTTTGCTGCCATTCTCGGGTCGGGCTCGGATCGGTCTCGGGGCCATCCCATGTAACTAGTCGGCGGCAGGTTCGTTACACGGGTAACTTACCCGGTACGGTTTTGTATGTTTCCAGCTCGGTGTTACTCTGAACTTATGTCAGGTGTTCTAGCAACAGCATCGTGACATATTTATAGGATGAAAGAGATATATGATACGGCTAGTAAAACGTTCTGGACTACATGACGAACGATGCTCATAGGCTTGGTAGGAGCTTCACTGGTGAGCTTTCAGTAGAACAAAGCATAGGAGTAATTCATGACAGTGGTATTGATGTAAACCATACAAATATGCAATCTTCATGCTAGCTGTGAACATGCTGGACGACTTGTAGGTAAAACTGAATCGCAGGGTATCGAACTTCGCAGAGCTAGCTGCGCATCAGGCTGTGATCATGTCCTCTCCTGCTATGCAAAGTGATTTAGAACAGAGGACGACGAAACGATGCAACAGTAGTGGTGGCCAAAACTGCCCCATCGTTCACTTCAGGATCCAACGATTGTTTCTCAACTTCGTCAACAACAGGCTGGCAGGACGCAGGAACAAACAACGCAGAGGGGGATCATTGTCCAAAATGGCCTGACCAAATGCATTAGAGTAAAGAGGCTAGGGGCAACTGCATCCAAACAACCGACAAAACCGCCCTTTTACTTCAGCTGGCGCAAAATTTCCGTCAAGAAGTCCTCAAAGCTCAGCGTGATGTACCCATCGCGATCATCGTCGTACTTCTTGAACACGTCCGTCATGCGCTTAAGGCTGATGCAAGCCTGCACAAAGAGATCAAAGCTCATGACGCCGTCGCCGCGCTTGTCGTACGTGCGGAAGAGCAGCTCGACGAAGCGCGGGCTGAGCCGGTAGCGGAATGCCACCAGCGCGTTGTTGAACTCGTCCAGGCTGATGTTGCCGGACTTGTCCATGTCGAAGCGGTCGAACAGCGTCCGCCACGAGGCCAAAAAGGACCAGAGCCCGCAGAACTCCTCGAACCCGATGGTGCCGCTGCGGTCGCTGTCGAACATGCGGATCATCATCCGGACGGTGTGCGGGTCGAAGGCGGTCCAGTCGCCGTTGACGAGCGCGGCGGAGAGTTCTCTTTCGGAGAGCTGGCCGGTACCTGGAGAAGAGGCGCGTGCGCGGTTAGAATGTGATGTGTATGACAGAGGGTGGCTATTGCATCGAGGCACTCACCATCCTTATCGACGGCCCTGAATAGGGGAAGAAGGGTCGGGTCGGCGCCATCGCGGGTCGTCGGGCTCGGGGGCGGTCGCGAGGAGACAGGAGGGAGGTTATGATGAGCGGGCCGGCTACCGGTCGCCGAAGGAGGCGGGCTCATGCCGTAGCGGTCTGGTGGTGGTCCTTGCTGCATTCTCGGTGATAGTCGGTGCGGGTCTGCTGAGCCAGAAGCGTAGTGGTTCTGATTGTATGCGTTTTGATTGTAGGTGTTTTGACGCTGGGGATCGTGCGTGTTCTGACGCTGGTCGAAGGTGTTGCGATGTTCGACGGGGCGGGGAGGTGGTGGCTTCGTCTCGTAGCGCGCTGTGGAAGGAGCCTGCTGAGGCGGAGCAGGTGAGGTGCCTTTCTGTCAACCGTTGATGGGGATATTAGTATGCGATCCAGCTGGACTCCATCTCGTCGCGTTGAAGCTGGATAGAAATGGGTTGCTCACTCTTGGTTCTGGCTCGGCGAATCTTGGGAGCAGAATGTCAGCAGGCGATCAACTTACACGTATACAGGCCAAGAAGGTGCTGTATGATTTGCCCAGCGACGGGTGCGGGGCTCTCCGGGCTTCTCCAGGGGATATGCAGAGTGTAGGGGGGAGGTATGCGCGGATTAGGTCGCAGGAAAAAGGGCATACACACCTGGGGAGCTCGTCGGGGTTATAAGATCTGTTGTAGGCCATGGTTGCTGTCAATCAAGAGCTTGAGGTTGTTGACACAAATCGCTGGTCGCCGTCGCAAACAAGTTCAGGATGTGTTTGTCGGGTCAAGGCGGGGAGGTCGGGGTGCGGAGACGGGGACGGGAGGATTAACGGGACAGCAAAGGGGAGCGAGCGTCTGGGAGAGAGAGGCACCGGCTGATGAGGGTATCAAGTATTATGTAGGTTGGTAGTAAGGAAAAGAACTTGAAAAGGAGTAAAGGAGTCGGTGATGGGTAGAGTGGCCGCTTGATCAGACCCAGTTCCCAGGTTACAAGAAAGCAGATTACCTTATTTTCCTTGACACCTACCTTATCCACGTATGAAGTATGGGGATGTACTGGGCAATCCGTAATTTAGGTAGTTACGTGCCCAATCGCCTCAGCCGCAACGCCAGACCGCAACCGCAATGTTGGTTAGAGACTAGAGTGATTCACGATTCAGGGTCCGGTTGTCAAGAATCCGAGAGAAGAGCGGAAAGATCTCGGATTCGTTCTGGAGGATCTCTGGATCTGTCGGTCGGGAAAAGGAACGAGCTTCTGAGCTCCCAACTTTCCCCTTCTCCAATCCTCCAATTTAGCTCCATTCCACAATTCCACATGGGTCCGTTGACCCGTTCAACGTGGTTCAACGCTATCGTGCCTCATCCTCATCGGGCTAGTTAAGGGTCCTCTGTGGAGTTTGCCCGTTGTGCGGTGTATCCGTCCGTATTGTGTGTGATCCGCACTGGCATTCGTAACGTCAAGGAGGCTTGGACGGCTGGGCGTTGGAGCGTTTGTCTTGGGTATCGGCAGTAGTTGTATGATGACCACTCAGTCTTCCTGTATGGGTATGACACGGTGAATGATACTCTTTACCATGAGAATCGAATTGTGGCTGGATTTGCGTTGCACAATGTCACTACCGGGCATAAAGCGGTGCTTGCAACATAGACTATGACATTTCAAGGACACAAATTCTGTTGTACGCATGCTGGGCTGAACGATCCTTTGGGTCCAAAGTTACCCGCATGCGAGGGGATTTCGATGGGAGCGGTGCTATACCGGAACCGCGAGTTCAAGCCGGAGGATTGTTGCTGACAGGTGTCGAGGTGTTTGGAGCCGTGCAACTTCCGACCCTCACGTTTCGTGAAGCGGGTGCCTGCCGATCAAGACACAGAAATAACCTCCCGTGTCTTTTGTTCGAACGGAAACCACCTGACTGAAGTGCTGCGGCAGAGATCGATGTGATACCAACGCCGGCCGCGCGAGCCGGTGTCGTTTGCGTAGATATTAGAGGCATTCGTCAAACATAATCGGCCCGGATTTATCGCTGGCTCATGGATGAGATATGAAAGACAAGAAGACCGGTTGAGATGGGAGGATCCTGCTGATAAAGCTTGCCGGCAGCTATCGGACCGTACATGGAATTGTTAGTGCGAGAGCTTCAGATGCGGGCATTTGGGCGGCTGTTCTTTGCTACACTATCTTTCGGTTATCTTTCTAGATAGCCATGCAAGACCGCTATTCCCCTAACCCTCGACACTCGTCTTGTCTGATCTGCGAAACACACAACTCCGACGGTTCCTTTCACTCGGATTTGATGTTTCGTGAACAACCACGTGTAAACATCAAAGAGTTTGATAACAGAAACTTCTGAAGGACTGGTTATAGAATTCCTGTCTTGGTTACTCTTTTGGTGGTTTTTTTTTCAACCAACAACTTCTCCTCGAAAACGGAGAAAAATGTCGGCCCAAGAACCTCCAAGCAAGCAAGATGAGTTCTGGATATTTGGCTACGGGTAAACCGCCTCACCGACCATACCGACTTTACACTCCGGGAGTCTCTTTCTAGTCACGGCAACTAACCGAGCCTTACAGAAGTTTGATCTGGAAGCCGCCGCCGCACTTTGGTACATATTCCCCCTTGTTCTGTTATAAGACTCGGTAGACCCGGGCGGGTCCTGTCATACCCGACGTGTCCGGTCCCAATGTCAAAACCCAACTCAGATCGATCTGATGTGCGGTCCTGGGCGTTGTGCTGGCGCTCTAGATAGAGACTAACCGAGCTTCAAACATTGTCTAGATAGAAGAATTCCGGGTTGGGTAGAAGGCTACGTACGCCGGTTCTGGCAGGTATGTCCGGCTGGAGTGCTTCCTGTTCATGGTTCTCTCGGGACCTATGAGTGACTTGTGCTCTTTGTATATATGTACTTCGAATGCTAACTATCCATAGGCTAGGTAAATATCCTCATAACCACTCGGACGACTATAACCTCTTGTTGTGTTCTTGAGAATGAAACTCTCCTCCTCACGTGATAAGACATATCTCAGAGCACATACACTCACAAGCCTCACCTTCAACCCTTTCGTCTTCGCTTCTTCACATGCCCCATTCTAATCGTCTCCAACGTTTCATCTGATCGCTAACCACCTCTCTGCCTCTTTCCCTCAAACAGTGAAGACCACCGCGGCACACCCTCCGCACCCGGCCGCGTCGTCACCCTGATCGAGCGCTCCTACTGGGCCTCGCTCGCCGATCACCACGACTCGGCGCCCGCCAAGGTCTGGGGCGTGGCCTACCGAATCAAGGCCGACCGCGTCGCCGAAGTCAAGGAGTACCTCGACATCCGGGAGATCAACGGGTACACGATTCACTGGACCCCGTTCCACCCGGCCTCGACCGTGGACCCTGCGCTGCTGCCGCCAGCGCAAAAGGGTCCCATCCAAACCCTGGTCTATATCGGCACGCCCGATAACGCCCAGTTTACCGGGCCGCAGGATCCGCAGGAGCTTGCCGAACACATCTATCGGAGCAAGGGACCGAGTGGTTTGAACCGGGATTATCTGTGGGGGTTAGAGAAGGCGTTGGATGAGCTGAGCCCCGAGAGCGGCGATGAGCATGTGAAGGACCTGTCGAACCGGGTGAGGGCGGTGGCCGCGCGGCCCAACATTGAGGGAAAGGCCGACCCGACCGAGGAGATTGATACTGCGACCGAGGTTGTCGAGGCAAACGGAACAACAAAAGCAACACACGACGAACACCACCACCAGTTCAGAAGAGCTGGCAGCGTAGATGAGCAGGAGGAGACCGAGAAGACATCATAGAAGGAAGAAGTCCGAAGAAGATCCCGTAAGGAAGTCCGCAAACTCTTTTTTTGAACGGAAAATATGGGATGCTTTCTCCTCCACCAACCACTCTAGCTTTTTCCCCAGCGCATATACCCTTTGGCAAGTTTGGCTCTATTAGCCCGCAAATCGCTGTCTTTCGATACCTCGCTCATGCCCATGCCTTTCGAGATCATTCAAAGTCATATCGTCGTTACCAGCCACACACAATTTCCTATCCACCCGGTAATTCAGCCTCCGTCTCCATCTCACCCGCTTGCTCTTGTGCTTCGTCCTCGCCGTCTATGGGAATCAGGATTACAAGTTCCCACGTTTGTCGGGAACGAAGAAGGGTATTAATCAATGCCAAAGGAAAATGAAAATCGGACGGTATCGGCGGTTCGAGAAGTCGCTCAGCAGCTCTCTGATCCTGAGAAAGACATGCTGTAGGGTATCGGTTTCTGTTCGTCGGGAGTGACGCACGAGGTGTTCTTCCATGGAACACAAGCTCTGATCGCTGACCTCTAGTTGAGGATCCGCAATGTTGCGTCATGTGCCGCCTGTTGATTCAGGTCGCCGCACTCTCCCATCAAGCTAGCACGAGGTTTGGCGCGAATCGCCGCTTAGTACTGACCCTGGGGAGGGTACTGCTGGCCCTGCTGGGAGGGGTCGGCAGGGTAGCCGCCATAGGGAGCTGCGTATCCTTTATCTCATCAGCATCAAATTCCCATTAGGTTTTCTTGGGAGGTTGAGTGTCTTGCTTACCCTGCTGCTGGCCACCGTTGTAGCCCTGCTGGGGGGCCTGGCCGTAGCTACGCTGGCCGTAGGACTGCTGCTGGTAGCCGCCCTGGCCGCCGTACTGCTGGCCGCCGTAGCCACCGCCG
>RANZ01000435.1:0-31330 GCA_009805285.1 Neurospora terricola FGSC 1889 | reverse complement strand
CCGTGGCCCAGACGAGCACGCCCGTCATGATGCCGCCCAGGAAACAGACCTTCTCGCCCGTCTCGACGACCCAGTACACGCTGCCGCCGACGCCGCTGCCGTCCTCGCGCGGAGCTAAGAAAAGCGCGTACCCGAACCCGGCCGTCCACAAGCCCAGAAGGGCGAGAAAGAAAGTGTGGTGGCGGCGGCGGGCGCGCAGCTCCAGGTATTGCGCCCGCAGCGAGGCTTCGAGGATGAGCAGGTTCAGGTAGATCATCGACGGCGACGAGGGCGTGTGGCTGAGCGGGTCGCTGCTGGCGCCGGCGCCGCCATTATGGCTGCCCTTGGTGGGTGTCGAGGGCGCATTCGAAGAGGAGGCGATCGGGGTGGTGCCGCTGATGGCGCTGTTGAGGCTGTTGAGGTGAGGGAGGTCTTGGGCCATCGGCGCACCCTTGACGATGGAGTCGAGTGCGTCCGCCATGGTTGACCGTGACCGTGTTCCCTGCTTTTCTGTATGTGTCCCGGAACTCGTCGGTCGTGGGGAGCGCGAGGGATGCGCGTACTAGGTGCTCGGTGTCCGAGGGAAGGGTTGGTCGTCGGCCAGGCCGCGGAATCGGAGGATTAGGGTATTATTATCGGCAGTCGTCTAATTCAGTGTCACGGCAGCATGTCTGCCCAAAGCGGGTTATCGGTGGTCGGACTTGTTCGATGTAGAGTCCAAAGCGGGAAGGGTTTTGCGCAATGCGCGTTCGGGTGTCCGCGGGAAGCCCCTGTCACTGTCACGGATGCGTAGAGGTAGCAATGCGCGGACTCGACCGGTGTCAGCCTTGTGCGACTCTTGTGTGATGTTTGTTTGGTCCGAATGGAAAAGCTGTGATGCCTGTCGAGAATGGGATAAAATGGACCGTCTGGAATCTGTTGAGAAGAAGCTAAGGTAGAACGGACAGGCCCTGACTAGTTGACCGCTACCTTGGGAATCCTTTCCTTCTTTCTAGGCGTGTTTTGGAAGGGACCGGACACTGCGTCACCTGTTTTCAAAGTCTAAGGCTTGTCTTGACCGCCTCAGACCACTGCACGCACCACTTCTACCCTTGATATCGATTTTAAAAGGGGAGTTTATGAGTTGTAATTCTTTACTTGGTTTGCACTGGAACGGTTCCCGTTCTGAGAAGCCGAACCGCGGAGTATCTGGATGTTGGGGAGAAGGGATCCAAAGAAACCAGAAAAAAAGGGGATTCTAGTTTCTGCGCCGTTATGTCATTGCTGCAGGTGATCAAGGTACTTCCAGGGTACCTTTGTTGACAAGCGAGAATAGCACGATTGACGAAGTAGTGTACTTGACGAGTACCTTCAAAAAAGTGGGGAATTACTGTTGTTGGGTTGGGCTTTTTGGCTTGCGACTTCACATTCTCACATGCAAACAATGCAGCTTCTGGAGAGCACTCCTTTCGAAGTGGAAAGGCAACCTGTCTTCTCCGCAATGGAAGCTGAGGACCAGTGAAAACAATATCAGCCAGACTGGCTGGCCAACTGAAAGCACCACTCTGGACAGATGTCAACAAACTTTGAGATGATAGGCAGCAGCTACGGTTTTATCGAATCACCAGTTCCGGAGCCAGAAAAGTTGTTGAGACGTCATCGCCTCAGATCTGGGGCAGGGGATGCTCAGATTCACTGAATCGAGACAATGTGGGCTGGCCTGTGGAGGTTGATCGGGGTGTCGGGCCCTGGGGACGCGCTAAGTCCGAGGGAAAATGCGGGCAATTGCGGGCACTCGTCCGCATCGACCGGCATTGGGCTTTTGAAAAGGGAAATGGGAACACGAACAACCACGAACAATGACAATGGATGACGGGAATCATTGTGGAAGAATCAAAAACTGCGGACAAATGGTCACCAATTCCCGTCCCCGGCCGCGATCCCAACGAATTGGCAAGCTGACGATGGAACCTCCGGATCTTTTCAGCCTTCGTTGGGAGGCGGGAACTTTGCAACTGGCCACAGCTTCTTCAACAAAACCTCATATGAGCTGGTCAGATGAGTGGCCAAGTGAGCGGTCTGTTTCGCCCGCGGATGGTGTATCGTCCAGATCTGTACACAGTAATTGGTGCCAGCGAGATCCATATGTTAGTGCTCAGTATGAGATCCCTACTTAAAACACTATCTAAACCGGCTAGGCCATGCTTGATCATGCCGATTCCCCGATGGTTCCATGTAATGCGACCGGGATGTGCTAGGCGAGGGGACTCGGTCGCTCGTAACTTACAAATTGAAAGTCACTCTGCCATCGTTGGCTTGAACATACAATAATAAATGTGTCAGCATCCTTCCAACTAACAAGGGGGCATCCGTCCGACGCGCAAACCTCCCTGCTGCCTTGAGGATGCTCAAGACATATCCTACAGCCATTTCACTTCCTAAAAGATTGAAGCTCGCCTCCGCCGTTGGGCGCTTCAACTCGACCACTTCGACATCCTCTCCCGATCCGACTTACACACAATCTGGCTATCGCCGAAGTCGATATCAACAAAGACCAGCCAGCACCACAGCCACCACTTCCTCGACCATGTCGGCTTCCGACACCACTCTTCCTCCTCCCTCGTCGCGGGCAACGCAGACAAAGGCCGAGAAAGATTCAAAGTCTCGCGGTGCCGGCTCTGCCTTCTTTCCTCTTGGTTACAAGGAAGCCGCGCAGCAATGGGTATGTTATCCTCTGTTCCACTTAGTTTTACAACTTCTATAAGAACCGTTCCTCTCTAACACAATACTCGCCACAGTGGTCCAGCGTAACCGCCCGCCAAGCAGAGCGCAACGTCCTCTCCTTCATCCCCTACCTCCGCGAAGCCACCGCCGACAACGCCTCAACAGCATCCCCAATTTCTGACCTCGCCAACGCCGACCCATTCGGCCACCGAGTATGGCGACAAACCATGGTCCCCCTCTCCGGCAAAGACCGAGCCCTGAACGAATTCTCGATCGAGCGAGTCGGCGAGCAAGCCGACGACACTCTCGTCATGCTACACGGCTACGGCGCCGGCCTCGGCTTCTTCTACAAGAACTACGAGCCGCTTAGCCGCGTTCCCGGCTGGAAGCTCTACTCCCTCGACATGCTCGGCATGGGCAACTCGGCGCGGCCACCGTTCAAGATCCACGCCAAGGACCAACAGGGACAGATCCGCGAGGCCGAGGCCTGGTTCATTGATGCGTTGGAGGAGTGGCGACGGGCCCGCAAGATCGAGCGGTTTACGCTCATGGGCCACTCTTTGGGTGGCTACCTCGCCGTCTCGTACGCGCTCAAGTATCCCGGCCGGCTCAATAAGCTGATCCTCGCCTCGCCTGCGGGCATCCCGGAGGACCCGTGGGCCGTCAACGCCGCTATGCCGGAGCCGGAGGAGTCCGCGTATGGCAACGAGTTCACGCAGGATCAGGAGAGCATCGTCAACCGCGAGACGCCTGAGGGGGGCGCCAATACGGCTTTCATCCAGGCTGATCCCAAGGATAAGAAAGCCGTTGCCTCGGCCACCAAGACCAACGGAAACGGCAACACCAAAAAAGACACAGCCCCACCCCGCCGCCCCATCCCCGGCTGGGTCTCCTGGCTCTGGGACGCCAACGTCTCCCCCTTCTCCATCGTGCGCATGACCGGTCCTTTGGGTCCCCGCTTCGTATCGGGTTGGACCTCTCGCCGGTTTAACCACCTCCCTCCCGACGAGAAGGAAGCACTACACACATATTCCTACTCGCTCTTCCGCCAAAAGGGTTCAGGCGAATACGTCCTCCCTTACCTCCTCGCTCCCGGCGCGTTCGCCCGGAGCCCAGTAATCAACCGCATCCAGGAGGTTGGTCGACAAATCATCTCCACTGCCCAATCCTCTTCTACCTCTTCTCCTTCTGCAGCGCCAGCAGTCCGTGAGGCCGGGTTCCCCATAGTCTTCCTCTACGGCGAAAACGACTGGATGGATGTCGCCGGTGGTTACGCAGCCGAGGAGAAAATCAGAAAAAGGGTGGAGCAGGCTTTGACTGATCCGAAAAGGACGGAGGAAGAGAGGAAGAGGGAGAATGGAAGTGCCAAGGTGGTGGTTATCAGGAGGGCCGGGCATCATTTGTATATTGATAATCCGGAGGAGTTTAATGAGGTTGTCAGGCGGGAGATGGAGGAGACGAAGGAGTGGGGGAGGAGGATGAGGAGGGAGGGGTTGCTGCCGCCTACGCCGGTTGAGAACTAGGTCAGATGAGTTAGGCTGAGGGAGTGGTGGTGGTGATGATGGCTTTTTGCTTGGGTTTGGGTTTGGCTTAGACGGATGGCGTTTTTTGGGGGTTTCTTTTGTCTATAATCTTATCCCTCTCGATGTATTTATATAGCGGCGTTGTGGGATTTTGGTTTGGTCATCCGGTATGGGTTGGGAAGGGTAGGTAGGGTTAGCGATTGGGGAGAACCGTGTGTGGACGGATACACTCATGGAGTTTATAATCAGCGCGGATCTAGGCATTGAAGGAGTTATCAGGAGGTAGGGGAGCACAGGCGCTTGAAGTTGAAGATACAACTTCCTGTAGAGAGGTTTACAAGAGCGTATGAGATATGGTTTAGTTATGGAAGTTAATGGATAGAAGTCCTGCTTTTAGAAGCCTACAATCTCGACGATGAACAAATATTCATGGTATATATGTTTGCGCTTCGGCATGGTGCGGCACTGCACGGGCATTTCATTGTTGAACCACTCAGAAGATTGTTTGAAACAGCTATCATTTTTTTCGTGTCTTCAGTGAAGCTGCTCTCTGCTGGCTTTTACCCCCAAAAAACACCAATGATAATAAAACAACGCCAATCAAAGAAACTATCCCACACATTCGCTTAAACGGGGTTCTCCCCTCGCCACATTACGCTGCCGTATCCTCCAAGGACCAGGAGAGCCTGGGGTTAACTAACCATCACGACGGCATTCGCGTTTGGCCCCCGTGGCACATGTTCTGCCGAATGTCACGAGTTTGAGACGAAAGACCTCCCTCCCCCCTTTGCAAGATTCCACAACAGCTTCCTAACCAAGTCACACTCCCTACTCATCGTCCGCAAGCTCCTCCACCTTCGGGGCAACGTAGTTTCGCTGTGCTGCCGCCGTAGGTGTAGCAGTAGCAACTTGAGTGTCGGTAGCGGTGGTCACAGCAGTAGCCGGAGCAGGTTGGCCGGTAGTAGCGGCAAACGTAGCATTGGCCTTGGCACTTCCAGCAGGGGTCTTGGACTTGCTCTTCTTCTTTTTCTTGGGGTTGGGCTATTTGTTCGCAAATTGTCAGTTAAGCACTCTTTAAAGGGGGATCAGCAACAGAGAAGAAAACTCACATCATGCCAAGCCCAGACAGGCTTGAAGCTCTCCACGACACTGACGTCCTCCCACAAGTTCGGGAACAGCCAGAAACCTGGCGGTAGCACAAAGTAGGTGATGCAGAACAGAATAACGCGGAAGATAGCCATGGCGAAGAACAGACCCAAGAACATCAGGAAACCCCAGCTGAGGTAGTAGACTCCCTGGCGCATCTTGAGAGGCCACAGAGGGTACAGCACCACAGCGAAGATAACGAGCAGTGCGAGCGCCGCGTAGACCTTGCGCATGACCTGGCTGCCCTCCCACAGCCACACGTAGTAAAGGTCGTCCGCGGCGTCCTGTTGCGGCTCGATCCGCACCGTCCACAGACCCTTGACGCGCTTGCCGCCGCCGTGCGGCTTCTTGGTGGGCGGGTGGTCGTGGCCCTCGTGCGGGTCGATCTTGGTGACGCGCAGAGCAAGCATGGACATGGGCAGCAGCTTGAAGGTGTTCTCGAGGGAGGCGCGGTCGGTGATCTCGGGGAGGGCGGGGTTCTTCTTCCGAGCCTTCTCGTAGGCGGGGGACTGGAGAGCACGGAGGGCACGTTTGACTGGAGAGATGTTAGGTTAGCAATTGGATACGTGGGGGTCTCAATGATGTCGAATATGCTCACCTCTAAACATGTCCTTGCGTTCGCCATTGAGGATGACGGTACGGGGCTTGAGCTCCTGGCTGCGGAGGAACTTGGCGAGAGCGATAGCTTCGGGCTTAGGAGGGCCGGGAACAATGGGCCGAGCTTGGCCGGCTGGAGGGCCTTGCTGATGCTGATGCTGGTGTTGGTGCTGGTGGCCATCTTCCTGAGGTGGTGCTCCTCCTTGTTGTTGTTGTTGTTGCTGTTGTTGCATCTGCATTTGTCTCATCATCATCTGCTGATGCTGTCTCTTGAGCTGCTCAACAAACTCGGGAACGGTCATGCCAGCCTTCTCGGCATCAATGGCAAGCTGTCTCTGGATCGCCTGGATTTGCTCGGGCGAGGGCATCTGGCCAGGAGGCGGCATGGGCATTTGCCCTGGGCCCGGTTGAGGAGGACCCTGTTCCATGGTGGATGAGCTCTATCTGTCTCTTGCGACGATTGCGATGTCGTGGCGGAGGGAGGCGACAATCGTGGTGTCCCGGGAGGATCGAGGTTCAGCAATTCCTTGTGTCTTGTGGTTGATAGAAAGATGCCGTTGTAAAAGGATGACGGAACTAAACCTCCATTCAAAGCTGCGATCTGTACTTTACACGTCCCGACCGCCAGGCCTATTGCGGCAGCTGTGAGCGCTAGGCCCGTGGCCCTTGCTTTAAGATCCGTGGCCATCGCCCAATGACATCCAGGCCAAGACTGTATGAGCATATCCCACGTTTAACCCTGGTTCAGGTCTTTGTCTGCTCCTGCAGCACTCAATCGGCAGGACTGTCGGCTATAACCCTGAACAGGATTGAGCCTCACAGAAACTGAAAGGTGGTGATGTACCAGCCACAACTGGCATCTGATCAAGGTGGCTTGGACGGTAAGTCATCCATCATCAATTTTAAACTCGGATTCATGACGCGCCCTTCTCCAAGTTCCATCACGCATCTCATTAAACTGACGCGCTTCAACGAGGACCAATGATCTCTCTTCGAAGAACAATTCCGCTAATGTCGGCGTCGGGAAGCCTGTATCATTCTTGTCTCATGGGCATCGCAATCTGCTGGTCTTGCTCGGCTCGAGTTGCCTTTCTTTTCGCTTCCAAGTCGTCTGCTGCACCATATCCTCTCTGAGGTCACGGTTTCTTCCAGCGCATCTTCGCACCGCATATTTGTGTCTTTCCATTGCACAGCAGCGACATTACCCGTCTGTGCTTCGCAATCCGCGCATCTCGGCGCTTAACCCAACAACCGATCTCATACTCGTACCGTCAAAAATCATCATGTCAACATTGGCCACTTTCCATGCTCCCCACTCCAAGCCGAGGTGAGAATTGACGTTGGAGGCTTGGAGGCTTGGACGGTTTGTTCGCCCCTCGGCCCCGCCGTTTCCGCAGCACACGAAGAAAGAAAAAGGCACATGCACACATGTTGACGCCATGGAAGTATGACGATAACAACACTGGATGGCTACATACCGAGAGAAGGAAGCAAAGAAGGGAACAGACGGAAAATTCACTCAACCTCGTGGGTTGCCTCTCCGGTGCTTTAAGCCAATCCATCATTGGCATTCGCTGATGGAGAAACGCCCTACCCGTGTGGTGCCACCAGTCCCTTGCATCTGGACGAGCACCTCTGCTCCTATCATTTTCGTGTCGACAAGACGGACACACAATGGACGCCCAAGGGTCTGGGGACTGCCCTTTTTTGAAACACGGCCATTCTAGCGCCGTCACCGGTTCGAGAGGACCGACGGCATCCATGGGTTCGTATACGCACACGACTCGAAACGGAGCTCACAGCTGTTTATCACGACAACAGGCATGGCAGAGGGCCAGAGCTGCACCCAGAGATCGGATCCTAGCAAATCCACCAAGATCGCGGGAGCCTCAGAAGGACCCCAGTCCACCGCGTCTCTTTGGAGATCACTGCAAGTTAGCCGGTGGCGGGGCTGTTTCGCCTTGTTATACCCTGCTGGTACCTCTTCCAGTGGTTTTGGACTTCTGTTGATGTTTATGTTTCATCCACAAGTGGGTTTCGTCTCTTCCTCTGGCTTTCTTCTGCTGCTTGTTTTGGCCATGTTTGTCTTGTTGGAGGCCTTCGAGAACAAAGACGATGTGTCAGTGTCAGATTCTTAAACAAGTCGGCGGCCGGTGCACGCTTTGTTCTCCCTCCAACCCTCAGTCTTGCTGCACACGACCAAGTGGAATACGTAGTTACCTCTCGGGAAATTATGTGGCAATGCCGTCACAAGTGGTGAATGGGATGCTCAGTATCCAAGAAACACCTGAGACACTGTTTTTGGGTGCGGCAGCTTTGGAGGCACGCCACTGGTGGACGAGTCCTCTTGGTGTGTAGCCTGAAGTAGCGCCGCCATCCGCTACATCATCACGACCCCAGTTCTGTAAGCGCCAACTGGTACCCAACAGCCTATCACATCGAGTCTTGCTGCAACTGAACCGTCAGCGCCTCCCCTACTCCCAAGCCATCAACTGAAGATGGCACGCTGTAATTTTCCTCATCTCGGCCAAGTGGAAGTATTCCGGCTGCTAGCCACGAGCCAGCTCCTCCAAGGATGTCTGGGTGTGTGGGTAGTGACAAGGTGAGTGCAACTGGCAATGCCAGCAAAGACACCTCGACCACCGCAGTGCATCATGGAGCATTAGTGTGGTACGGGATGGATGGGTGGATGATGAGTGGGTGCCGTGGTCCATATGCCATCTTCCCCGGGCCACTGCGTGTGCTGGTGCAAAAAGAGTACTTGTACATACATATGCGGTTGCTGTATGCCACACGCTCACTTCCACTCAATTCTGTGATAAAGATGAGATATTCCGCCGTTCGCGCCGGAGCTCTCTCACTGTTCCCTTTCTCCCCCTTCTGCACCGTTATGCTGCTGCCCTAGCTTGTTGTTTTCTTTCCTTTGTTCTCGTTTCTCGGGTCCCTGGTCGCTGGTCGTCGGTCTCTTCACTTACCCTTTTTGATGCTTCGATGGCTTAAACTCCCTCTCGACATCGTCCTACTCTTTTATTCTGAACGCTTTAACCGCCATCCTTCATTATTCATTATCTTCACCCACGCTACTAGATAGTAGCAATGAGCACGCTGGGCAGCATGCTTTCAGACACCTGCGCCTCATGGATGCGTTCCATGAACTCATGTTTTGGACGGGGGGATAAGTCCAGCTCAAGTATGTCAAGATATCAAACCCATATATCAAACTTTACTGACCTTTGCCTTAGACTCTGAGAAACCCATCGTCATCTCGAGGGATCAACAGCCTACATTCATTCCGCCTCCGTATGCCGAACCAGTTTTCTCAAATGAAAGGTCATTCGAACAGACACTTGAGCGTCAGAGGGGAAGGTCAAGGTCTGTCAAAGGGGCTAGGTCCTCGCGTGGCGGTTCCGTCTCTAGATCTAGGGCAAGGTGGTTGTCGAGATCATCATCTCGCCCACGACAACGGCCGCAAATATCAGCCCCCACCAATTTTCGCCATGTACATTCCGAGTCTTTTCAGTACACTAGTCCTGGTGACCACCTCTCACAACAATGCCTACTACCGCAGCCACAGCCACAGCTACAACAACAGGAACAGCAGCAGCAACCGAAAAGGTCAAGGCCGCCATCGTTTCACCCCCTCGAGCTAAGCATTCGAGCCTCGCCATTACTACCTCACTTTGTCGCCGACGAGAATGAGACCACAAGCCGTATCACCCCTCCGCCGCCAGCACACATTGCAGAGAACAGCAACATCACGCAGTGGGACATTAGCAGTGCAACCATGGGTCCCAATGATGTGGATTATCCCACCTCGTTTCATCTTCCACGTCGTGCAGTTGGACAGGTCCAACAATTGTCGACCAATAGCCAGTTCCCACCAAGAATCCCGCCAAAGTCCAGAGCCCGAGCTTACACCGCGCCCAGCACGGAGATTATGTTGGAAAGGATAGCAAGTGGGATGCTCGAGAAGGAAAAGTTGCAGGCTGAAATTGATGAGCTTGTTGACCGGCAAAGTGTATATAAGGGCAGCAGGCCCGGCACTCCTGTCGGCTATAGTGGTATGATCATGATGAAGTTCCAGTATCTGCCCAGTTCGCTAACACAGACTAAACAGCGAGTGAGTCAATGCCCATCTTCGATGTTCCCGCTATTCCAGCTGCTGCGCCCTCCTTCGCCGAACGTGTCAGCTACGACGAGCGTAGGCCGAAGACTGCGCCCTCAAGCAGTCAACCCCAGGGCCCCGGAACATTCTCAGCTATGAATGGTGGAAGTGCCACACCGGACGGAACCACACTTGCTTTGGCAGCGGCAGCGTTCAACTCCCATCCGCCCATGATCAACTTCGCCCACCATTGGTACGGCCAACACGGATTCGACCACACAACGACTGTCGACCGTGAATCTTCCCCCACCTCGACGGTAAAAGCAAACGAGTCTCGCACCCGAGCCTCCACCAGGCCTGCCCCGCCGCAAAGAATTATCACATCGGAATTCGATCGCCCCCTCGCTCCTCCGCTCCCGCTCGTTCTTCGCCCACCCCTCCGAAAGAAGAAGTCCTTCTCCCGCGTCTCCAACTGGCTCTTCCCGGGTGGTGGCTCTACTGTTTCCGACCATTCCAGCAGCAGTCCCACTGACATTTACCACAGCCACAGCAAACGACAGGACAGCATAAGCAAGGATTCGATCACCAATGTTCCGAGGCCGATCAAGGAAAACGAGGGGTATTATCAGTGTTTCTCTCCGTCGCAGGGCAACAACAACCAACAACATCATCAGCAGCTACAGGGTGCGAATATGGACAACAATAACAACAACCACAGCGACACAGCCTCCACTTCCTCCCTCTACTCATGGCGATCCGAAGAAGAAGAAGTGCCCACCACCACTTGGTCGCTAGGCAGCAGTCCAGTGCGCCAGACGCCCAAGCAGACTCCGGTGTTGAGTGCCGATGAGGCTAGCTTTGCTGTTTCTGCTACTTTTGCTGCTGCACCAAGAACCACAGAAGAAGTTCATGTTCATGTTCAAAGAGCAGAGGAGGGAGCAGAGGAAGGAGCAGTGAATGGCAGCAGCGTGAGCGGGGTTGCAGGAGAAGCAGAAGGGGGAGATACCGGAACATGTGTAACGATTACGGGACTAAAGATTCCCGAGCACAGGAATGGACATCGGCCGCAGAGTGTGGGTGTTGCTTTTTGAGGGTAAATGAAACGAAACACCTCTTTCATCACTTTTTTTCCGGAAGTTTTTTTTTTCCCTTCTTGCATCGTTACATTTTGCATTTTTATGCTTGGCGACCTCGCTCACTGGAATCAACAGGTCAGCTACGGGGCAGTTACCATCTTGATGATGGATCCCACTGGCTGGCTGATCACGAATGGGGATAGGGAAACGTGAATTCATTCATCGACCTTTATTTTTCTGGGGAATGGGGAGGTACTCTGTTTAATATCACTATCCGGCGCAGAGGAGAGGAGCATGGTCTACGGTCAGCTCGATTCGGCAACTGGACGGGGGGGGATGACATATTCTTGCTGGATGGAAAACCATCGATATAGGAAGATGGAGGCTGGGAAGGGGATCAGAAAACGGAAACGGCATTCTGGGCGGTTGGCGTTGGGATCGGACTGGGTGGGGCGGGGATAACCTCATCTATTGAAGCGTGGGTGGTATACACAAAACCGAAGTGATGAGTTTTTGAGGACGGATGGAGGCGAGCATGAACATAACCAGAACCATAAACTAGCGGGCAGGGCTCCTTATCTTTCGGTTCATCGGTTTGGGCGGTGTTAATTGATATGATAGAGGGATGGTCGGTTGACGAAACATGGGAGAAAGAAAGCAAACGTTTTCAAAGCAAAATCATGGAATGGAAGGAGGGAGGGAAAYTGGGATTTGGAGGTAAACGGCCCCTTTTTGTCCATTGCATTTATGATACCAACCRACCGACCGATGCTTAGAAAATATCTACGTACAACCTAACCACACATYCTTATATGATGTGGATAATRCCATTCATTCTTTTGACTTACATTYTCAGCCACAATCGTGAATCTACCTAGTATCAACTGTATTTCAACATGGGGAAATATGATTTGCAAGAGGCCTGCCCCCAACCCAAGTATTATACGAACTTAACAGCGTATATCGCGGCACGGCGGCAGGCGCAGGCAGGCGTCTCTGCAGATGAATGCATTCACCTCCTCCTCCATCCATCCAATCCAGCCTTGCGGCAAGACGCTGATACCGTGACTCTGCGTGCGCTAACCTCAAAAGTTTGAAGGAAAAAGAAACAAAAAAAGAGAAGCCAACAGAGAGCACAACCAATTGCTTGGTTCAACTGGCGAAGTAGCCCCGGCAGTACATACAAATCCCGCGGTGTACGACATGGATGGCACGCTGTCGGCCTTTGTCTTTGTTGAAAAGAACCTCATGATCTGCCCCGTCCGAGAATCGAACTCGAAGTCGGACGCGGTGGGAGATGCAGAGCTGGGACGGCACTACTAACTGCGCTATCCGACCAGAATTGAACTGGTCGTTGGCTGGGGGTGTTGGAAGGAGGTATGGGATGGGAGCCTATATGCCTCTGGGCGTTGTTGCCTGGGGGATTGAGATTGGAAGGAAGGAACGGTTAGGCGGGCTTTGGGGGGGTAGGATGAGATGGGATGGAAGGAGCGGCTGACGAGAGGCAGTGAAGTTTAGGATTAGCCCTTCCACGAAGGGATGATCTTATCATTGACTTGGAAGCAGAATATTGGCAGAATTATCCGTCGTAAAAGGGTTTTACCACGAGTGTTTTCATATCAACTTCCATGTCCACCTCATATAGACATTATTACCTCCTGTCCACCAGAAAATGGGGCCCCATAAATGTTCATACTTGACCAGATGAGCAACTCAAAAGAAGAGAACCACAATACGCAAAAAGACTTGACTGCTCAAACAGCCTTCCACCATGTTTCTCAACGGCCGGATCCCCCTAAGACATGTTCTCACAACCCATCCATGCAGCTTCACGAGCCGGGTAAAAACACTAAAGGGTCGAGACTCTACAGCCTTCACTCTCTCTGTAGGGATTCCTGCTCGTGGTTCACAAGGAGGTGGATGGTCGGATCCGGGCAGATCAGCTGCGGTTTATCCCTACTGGCAGCAGACGACGACGTATACGCATCAGGCATGTTGGCCCACACGGTAGCCTTGGCCGTGTGCAACCGCGAGAAGCAATTGTTGAGAACGTCGTCCACTCCTTGACCGACCTCGACAATACCCGTGTCGAGGAGTTCCTGTTTACAACACGCCGGTTGATTAGTACTTACCAACATGACGGATCTCAAATGACTTGACCAGACTGGACGGGAGAAACAAACCTTAAGATGATCCGCCACCTGCTCAAACTCAACCTTGTTCAACCTCAACCGATCCGGAAGACCACTATTATGCATGAGCGCCAACAGCCCAGCAATCGTGGTGTTTACAGCCGCCAGTATCGTGATTGGGGTCCCTGTACCGACACCCTCGCTGCCTCCCCATGCTCCCAGAGCCGTCAAGACAGCTCCCAGCACAATCTGCAGGATCATCAACACCCAGCGCATGATGCTGAAGATGTGGTACGAGTACAGGTACCGGGTCCGTTGATAGATGACATCCCGGTAAAGTCCCTCTGGCATGCCGCGGGGCGGCCAGTACCAGCAGGTGGGGTGGACGACGGTGTTGGACTCGGAAGAAGGGTCCGCGATGCCGCCAATGCTGTGGGCGATGCGGGCCCATTCAGATGGCGTCAGGAAACGAAGCTTGGGATGGATCGAGGTGCGGAAGGAGGTAGAGACTGGGCGAGGGGAGCTTGACGTGAAGGGCTGCTGCACATTCTTGTTGGCGACGAAGGTACTGGTGTTTGCCGTGTTGTTGATATGGGGAGCGGTGGAGGCTGAGAATGGACGGCTGGGAGGCCGATTCGGGTTGGAGGCAGCACGGTTGCCATGGTTGGTGTTCACACCGGCATTGGTGGTTGGGATGGGGATGTTGGACGGCCGGTCGGACTTGTAGATGATGCTCTCGACGCCGAAGGCTTCGGACTCGGGGGACTGGGGCGGAATCTGAGGGATGTTGGAGTCACGGTTGTTGTGCTTGGGACTGGCCATTGTGGCAGTTCTTCTGGTAGACGAAAAGATTGGTGATAACCTGTTTGGGCGATTTGGCAAAATGGAGTATCTGGCACTCCGACTCCAAGACAACAAAAAGGTACACCAACAAGAACGATGGATAATGAAGCAGCTTGTGTTTAACAGAGAGGACTGAACATCAACGATGTGAGGAGAGAAAAATGGAAGAAGTTGTCCCATGGCCAGAAATCATTGATCACAGGAGAGGTCTTCACTCGAAGAACGGCCTTGGGAGGGAAGGAGCGACCCATCTTGGGCAGGCTGCAACCACGATACGCAAGGAAGGAAAGAGACAGCAATGAAATGCAGGCGGGAGATGAGAGCACTTGCTCTCTCCAAGCAACAATCGTAGAGGTGATAGGCGAAGGGTCATCTACTTTTTGGCCAGTGTCTCTTGGTCCACCCAATGTCCATAAGAGACGTAAGTTGAAGCTATTCACAAGATCCATGTCCCTTGGCTTGTTTACTTTGGGAAGAAAAAGGAAGGAGGAAAAAGGGGGAGGGGCCTTGGACACCAGGGGTACGTTGCACTTGTACTCTCACCGCCCGAAGGCAGAACTCCAATTCTTGGCACAAGTGGGTCCAAATTGTTTTCTGCCATTCACTGTTCTCCACAAAAATGTTGTTTCGCGGAGTGATCAACGAGGGTCGTGACTGCCTTCTGATTCTCTTTGCTCTGAACTAATGACCAATTTGCGCCTCGACTGATCAAGTCGTCAACACGCGCCTGCGCCCTTCTATATGCGCGCCCTTTTTGCTGCCACATCTTTCCGGCGCATCTTTACACGCTTGATCAGACCAGCCCGCCAAAAGGTCCTTCCCCTCACCCACTTCCGCGCAATGGCTTCCGAAGCCAAGGACATTACGGCGCCGCCTGCCGACAAGCAGGTCATCGCCCACGAGGGCAAGCGCTATGTCACAGTCAAAGAAGGCCTCGCCCACATTCTCGTCCCAGAACCGTCCGAAGAAGACAAGGAGAACCTCAGGCCCGACCAGGCTGTCCGACAGGTCTTCTACAACCCCATCCAGCAGTACAACAGAGACTTGACCGTCCTTGCCATCAAGGCCTACGGCAAGGAAGCAGTCCAGCAGAAGCAAGCCAGCCACTCCAAGCTTGACAAGATCATCGAGAAGAAGAGGAAGCGACAGGCACAGAAGCAGGAGCAGCAACCAAACAAGGCCCAAAAGGGGGCAGACGGCGAGAAGGCGACCACCGAACCCGCGACTGATGCTACGTCGGCCGAAACAGTGCAGCAGAATGGAGAAGAGGCTAAGGATGCCACAGAACAAGAGACCGACGTTCCCGTCGAGAAGGGCGACGCACAGGCTACGAACGGGGAAGCCAAAAAGGGAAAGCAGCCACCGTTTACCGTCCTCGATGCGCTATCAGCCAGTGGCCTTCGTGCCCTGAGGTATGCCCACGAAATCCCGTTCCTCACCTCCGTAACGGCGAACGATCTCCTCGCGACCGCTGTCGAATCGATCAAGCTCAACGTGAAGCACAACCGCCTCGAAGACAAGGTCAACGTTTGCCACGACGATGCGTTGGCCCACATGTACACGCTGATTGCGAAGGAGCTTCGCGCCAAGGATCCCAAGGGCAAGCCCACCATGAGCGAAAAGTACGACGTTGTTGATCTCGATCCCTACGGCACCGCTGCTCCCTTCCTGGATGCTGCCGTTCAGTCTGTCCGCGATGATGGTGGTTTGCTCTGCGTTACCTGCACTGATTCCGGTGTGTGGGCCTCCAACGGATACCCAGAGAAGTGCTACTCCTTGTATGGCGGCGTCCCTGTCAAGGCGTGGTTCTCCCACGAAGTCGGCATTAGACTTGTTCTCTACTCGATCCAAACGGCAGCTGCGAAATACGGTCTCACCATTGAGCCTCTCCTCTCCCTGTCCATCGACTTCTACATTCGAGTCTTCGTCCGCGTCAAGAAATCTCCCGCTGCTGTCAAGTTCCAGGGCGGCAAGAACATGATGGTGTACAACTGCGATAGCGGCTGCGGAGCTTGGTCAACACAGCTCCTGATGAGAAACAAGCCTTCGCCGAACAAGAAGGGCTCCGGCGTCTTCTACAAGCACACATTTGCTCAAGGACCTTCGGTTGATAAGGGCTGTGAGCACTGCGGTTCCACAATGCACATGGCTGGTCCGATGTACGGTGGTCGCATCCACTCAGCCGATTTCATCAAGCGCGTCCTCAACGAACTCGAAGAGGCGCCCACGGAAACTTACGGAACGACCCTGAGGATAAGGGGTATGCTGCAGACGGCACTTGAGGAGATTTTGTTGACCCCTGAGGAACAAGAGGCTGAGAAGGCCAAGGAGGAGGCAATTCAGGCTGGCAAGAAGCCAGACCCCGCCTTCAAGGAGGCCGAGCTCGCGGCTATTGATCCCTACCCCTTCTACTTCCACCCCGCTACCATATCCGGCATCCTCAAGTGCTCCTGCCCACCAGAGGCACCCCTTAAGGGCGCGCTGCGCGGTCTCGGCTACCGGGTTACAAGGAGTCATTGCAAGCCGGGTAGCATCAAGACCGATGCACCATGGTCTATCATTTGGCATGTGTTCAGGGAGTGGATTCGTCAGAAGGCCCCCGTCAAGGAGGAGAACATCAAGCCTGGTACGCCTGGATACAGGCTGCTGCGCCTCGGTGAGAAGAAGAAGCAGGAGGAGCAAACAGAAGGTGCTGAGGCTCCCAGGGAGCAGCAGAGTGAACAAGCGGAGGAACAGAAGATGCCCGAGGTGGTATTTGATGAGCAGCTTGGCCGGGATGACAAGACTGTCAAGTTGGTCAGGTATCAGGCAAACCCAAGAGAAAACTGGGGTCCTCTGAACAGGGCAGTAGGAAAAGTCCCTTCTCACCACCGCAAGGATTGATGAGTTCGAGATACGAGCATCCATATATTTAGGTTTGCATCATGAGCGAGCTCCCTTTCCCAGGTGGTGTGAGAAGGATGCTGGAGTCCGAGGATAAAGCGATCCGACAGCCAGTAAAAAGTCTGGTCCGGTAGGCAGCAATCGATTAATGAGATGCAATCCTAACAACAATCCAAAGTCCGAACCTAGGCTTAAAAGCCAGGCCTGTGTTGTTGTGTATGGGGTCAGGGAATATGATGCCGAGTGGGTGGCCCACTCCGCGTGTCACCACCCCGTTTTGGGTCGGCGCCATCCTGCCCGATAACGCAATTCAGCGGCTGGGTTTGTACATACAAGGCAGTGAGTAATATGATAAGATGGATTTGGTGCAACTATACGTGCTTGGTAGAGAGCAATGAATGCGCATCTCTTCTGCGTGTGTTTCTCCGTGTTTTGTTAAGGCGGCTGCTGATCTGAACCTCCACACTTGGAGCTATCATCGTCATTGACACCGCAACAGGAGGAAGCCAAGAGTACGGGAATCCACTTTTGACGACAAATGCTTATTGAAAGTTAATATTTTGCCCTCTTCTTTGTTCTTCCTGTCTTATCTTGCTTGGTCGAGATGCCGTCCTGGCTCAAGAACATCGTCTCACTTGGTCGTCGACGAAAGGGCTCCACCACTGTTACAAAACAAGATCAGAGCAACAGTCAATCTGATTTCAAATCAACTTCTCGTTTAAAGGGGTCCTTTTCAAACGGACAAAAGTCAACACCTGAAAGTCAACCCGCCGAGGGAGTTGGTGAAAGGAAGAAAAGACAACCGCAGGAAATTTTACCCCGCAACACCAACGATAGCGAGGAACAGCCCCGCGATAGCGTCAATATGACAGCCGCCACCACCGCCGTATCTCCCACTCCAAAGCCCGATAAGGCATCTTCACCATCCACACCACCACCAGACCACATACATCTCAATCAGCGGACAGGAGACCTCATTCAAACATCCGCCCACAATGGCGTCGGGGACATTGAGAACTCAGGAAGCGCCATAAATCCCAATCAAATCATCTTCATCCTCAAACCCGATACTGGCGGTTATCGCATCTACTCACTCCTCGAAGAGGAGCCATCGCCTGCCGCCGCCGCCAAGTCTTCCGACGAGAGCGCTTCCGACGACGGAGAGAAGGTCAAGAAGGCCAAGGTCATCAATGGAAAAGCCGGTGATGATGAGAAAACGAAGAAGCCATCGCCCTTCAAGCTCTCCGTTACGTATGCGCAAAGCCTGCCAGAAGAATTGACGCGGGAGTTCCTGTTAGAGAAGGCACCGGAGCATTTGGCTGGGGTTGATGAGTTGCATGTGATTGTCTCGACGCGGTCGGGGTTAGGGCTGGCGGCGGGCTTTTATAAGGGGGTTTTGAAGACGCTTTTGGAGGAGGGGTTTGGGTTTGAGGGAGTTGGTGATGTGGTTGATGAGGCTCACGAAACTGACAAGGAGGAGGAGAGAAGGGGGGAACTCAACAAGAGAGAAGGGGGAAGGAAATATCAAATCACCGTGACCAAAAGCGCAGACACAGTTAAGGATTTCGCCCGGGGACTGGTGTCATCATCATCATCATCATCATCCTTGGCTTCACAAGCACAGAGGAAACAACAACCAAGCAGAACCATCATCCTCCTCTCCGGCGACGGCGGCATCATTGACCTCCTCAATGGTCTCGACCATCCTGGTCATGGTCACCACACCTCCAGTCAGCCCGACGTCGTCTCTTCACCACCAACCCCAACCCTCGCCATCCTCCCCCTAGGAACCGGCAACGCCCTCTTACACTCCCTCCACAAGCCTCTCTACAAACCCCAGGGGGATGGTCCATCACCACTAGTCCTCGGCCTCCGCACCGTCTTCAAGCGAGGCGTCTCAGCTCCTCTCCCAACCTTCCGAGCTGAGTTCTCACCGGGGGCCAAGTTAATCTCCGGTCAGCCGGAAGTGCTTCCTCTCAACGACGACGACGACAACAAATCCAAGCAGGGTAACCTCCTATTCGACGTCACCACCAACACCACCGCCAACGCCGAAAAGACTGAAAAAAGGGAGGCAAAACGAAGACCAAAAATCACCCACCTCCTAGGCGCCATCGTCTTCTCCTACGGCTTCCACGCCTCCCTAGTCTACGAGTCCGACACGCCCGCCTACCGCGTGCACGGGGATAAGCGGTTCGGTATGGCGGCTGGGGAGTTATTGAAGTTGTCGCATTTGTATGATGCTGAGGTTTCTATTCGTCGTTCTTCTTCTTCTTCATCCTCTTCCTCCTCCTCATCGGGAGCAGCAGAAGGAGGAAATAATTGGATGAGGCTGCGGCGTGATTCCCACTCAACCTACATCCTCCTCACCCTCGTCTCCAACCTGGAAAAAACTTTTTGCATCTCTCCTGCTTCGAGGCCGTTGGATGGGCAGTTGCGGTTGGTGCATTTTGGCTTTGGCGAAGCCGAAGCCAACGCTGAAGCCAGAGGAAAACAAACTATGAACATCATGATGGCTGCGTATCGTGATGGTGAGCACGTCAAAGATCCGGAGGAGAAGTTCAAGGGGGTGGTAGGGTACGAAGAAGTGGAGGAGATCAAAGTGGTGATCAACGAGACGGATGAGCGGTGGAGGAAGGTTTGTGTTGATGGGACTATTGTGGAGGTTGAGAGGGGGGGATGGGTTTCTGTCAGGAGGGAGGAGGGGGGAGGGAAAGAGAGGTTGAGGGTTTTGGTTGATGAGGGGGTTGTGGTTGGGAGGGGGTGAGTGTCTCTGGATGGTGTTTTGAAGATTGGTTGTAGGGGGATTTTGGGAATTACAACGGGCAGGATATAGATGGTGATGCGATATGACACAACAGCGGGATATAGAAGCCTTTTAGTGAGCAAGTTATTTATGCGTATTCATGGCTCAACACAGCCTTTGTACTGAACGTGAATGGAAGTTTTGGTATCTTTTCAGAGCAAGCTACAGCAACAGTAGAGCAGGCCAACCACAAGCCTTGTTGTTGTTCCCTACGAAGCAAGCCTACCCATCAAAGCAACTAAGCAGAAATACATATACACGAACAACAAAAGAGTCGTCAATAAGACACACCAACAACGATAACCCGCTTTTCTCAGCCCGTCGTAGGCCATATATATATGCATGAACTTCAGCAAAGCCTCGTATCATCATCACACATTTTCCTTCTCACCACACCCAACACCCATCTAATCACTATCCTCCATATCAAAAGCATCATCAGCCACCTTCCTACCACCCTTCTTCGCCTTGCTGCTCACGCCAATATCACCAAACGAGTCATCATCATCTTCACTCGCGCTGTCAATGACAATCGGCTTCCTGGCAGCGGCCGCGCGACCAGGCCTGCTGCGAGCCGGAGCAGGCGCGGGATCCTTCATGACGACGTCATCGCCATCAAGGTCATCCTCGTCGTCACTAGCGAGCTTCTTCGCCTTCTGGTTCTTCTTGGCATAAGCCTTAGCAGCCGGCGAGAGATGGACCAGCGTCTTCAGCTTGGCCGGAACAGCAGAGGCCGTCTCTCCAGCAGCAGCAGCCTTCTTGGCGGTAACCTTGGGCTTGGGCTTGGGGGCAGCAGCACTGTCTTCTTCGGTGGCCTTGGTCTTGGTGCCGGCAGGGCGACCGCGCTTCTTGGCCACTACGGGGGCAGCATTGGCCTTCTTGCCGATGGCATCGTCTTCGGAACCCTCGTCGACTTCGCCAGTCTTGGACTGCTTCCGCGGGGACGACATGGCAAGAGCCTCGTAGTTGGTATCATCCTGGCTATCGTTATCGAGGAAAGCCTTGGTGTGGAAGGCCCTGCTCTTCACTTTGGGCAGGCCGATACCGCTGCTCTCGCCTTCTGGGCGACTCATGGAGAAGAGGCTGAGCCTCGGGCCCTCGCTCGTCGCGGCAGGGGCTCCTATGCCCTTGACCAGGGAGCCGACGTCGAGAAGCATGTCGTCGTCATCAGAAGCTTCGCTCTCGGAGTCTTCCTCGTCTACGAAGAAGGACTTGGCCTTGGCGGCCGCCGCGCGCTTCCTGGGATTGGTCGGCGCAGGCTTCTCAGCCTCGCTTACCATCTTGTCATCGGCTTCGCTCTCAAAATCGTCGTCCTCGGGAATGGCCGCCTTCTTGGTAGCAGCCGCACGCTTGGTGGTAGATTTCGCCGGCGCAAGCTTTTCGGCCTCGCTCACAATCATGTCGTCAGCGTCGCTCTCGAGATCATCATCTTCGAGAACAGGTGATTTCTTGGAAGCAGCAGCGCGCTTAATGGCGGGCTTGGCTGCGGGAGCAGGCTTCTCTGCTTCGCTGACCATCATGTCTTCGTCAGAGTCATCAAGGACAATCGTCTTCTTGGCAGCAGCCTTCTTGGCCTCCGGCTTGGGGGTCGGCGGGATAGGCTCTTCAGGAGCGTCCTGGAACTCGACATCGGAGTCTTCATCTTCGAGGGCCGGCTTCTTGGCAGCGGTAGCTCGCTTCGTGGTGGGCTTGGGAGCAACCTCTTCCTCGGACTCGTCGTCGATAAAGTCATCCAATTCAGAATCCGAATCCTCATCAAGAACGATAGGCTTCTTGGCTGCTGCTGCACGCCTCGCGGGCTTCGCTGCAGGTGGCTCAGATTGCTCCGCTGCCGAAACGGAAGCCGAAGCCGAGGCCGACGCGGATGTTTTCTCGGAAGTTGTGGTAGCCTTTGCAATATCCAAGAAGTCGTCGTCCGATTCGTCGTCACTGAGCGCATACTTCTTGGGCTTTGCCACGGTGGCACGCTTAGCGCGCACGCTGGCGATGGTAGTTACGGGCTCCGAATCTTCATCCTTCTTCTTGGCTGCAGCCGGGGCCTTCTTGTTCAGCAAGTCGAAGTCATCGTCCGAGAGGTCATCAGCTCCGTCGGTGAAAGCGGTCGACTTAGGCTTGGGCTTCGCCATGCCGGAGAACTTCTCCAAGAAACGCTGCTGAGTCTTGATTGTCTCAGCCTTAGGAGCTGCCTTGGCTTTGGTCTTCTTGGCACCCGGGTCGAAGTCCTCGTCATCCTTGGCAGCTTTGAGCTTCTTGAGTCTGGAGACAGCACCGCCCTTGTACGAGACACGGCGTCCCTTCTGCCTGATCTCTTTCCTGACTTCATCTTCCAGCCTGAGCTGCTCTTCCCACTCAGCGGTGAAAGCATCAAGATCTCTGCACCACAGATCCTTTTCGCTGAGTGCATCGAGTTCATCGTACTCAGCCTTCTTTGCAGCAATCTGCTGCTTGAGCTTGTCGAGGCGCTCAAAGGTCAACGACCAAATGGGCATCTATCATCATGTTAGTCTTTCCGGCAACATAAACAGTAGGCTCCATATCACATACCGAAAGGAGATAGTCATAATCACGGGCTCCGCCAACGGCATCCTCCTCGTCCTCGTTGTCCGCAGCACCGAGCTCCTCATCAGGAGACTTCACATTCCTTCCATCCGATTTCGGAGGGAAGGCCTCGTACTTGCGTTCGCGAAGTTCCTGGACAAGGACCGACTTCTTCTTCTTGGAAACGACGAGCTTGTTCTCAATAATTTCCGAAATGAATCGGTATTGATTCTGCAGCTTGCGGTAGTCCGCATGGTAGACCTTGAGCCAGTGCTTCTTGCGCTCACCGTACAGGTTGAGACGGTAGTGGTAGTATTCCTCCATGATTTCTTGTGGGTTCTCATATTTGTGGATTTTACCACGGGTGTCGAAGGCCACTAGATTTGTCGTAGCAACTGTCTTGGTAAGCTTGAACTTTTCAATAAGACCGTCCCTAAGCGCCGAGGACATCTGCTTCTCCTCAAGGGCAATGATGAAGTGGACAGTTTGGTGGTCGTTGTACTCTTTGTAGTCCTTGATCCAAGAAGGACCCTTATCGCCACGGATAATCTCTTCCAGCTTGGACTTGAAATCATCGGTCCACATGCGAATGGGCAACTCCGTAACATCAACCTCATTGGGGTTCTGAGGGTTGACCTCCACGATACCGTTAAACTTGAATCTGTTGGGTCCTTCTGGCTCGGGAGTGCCCTTCCAACCACGGAACCATGGAGTCATGGGTTCGAAGGGCTTCTCCTCCCCGTCGCCAGATGAGTCTCTGCCCATGCGACACTTCAAGTTCTCGACGATGTCAAGAGGGTGATAGTTGGGAATGGAAGTGCTCCAACCGGTACCGATACCATCTGCACCGTTGACTAAAACCATGGGGAGAATGGGAGCGTAGACCTTGGGCTCAATCAGTTTGCCATCGTCGAACTGGAATTCCAGATTGGGCTCATCGAGTGGGTGGAAAATCTTTCGCGCCAAGGGAGACAGTCTGGTGTGGATGTAACGAGCGCTGGCAGCATCGGAACCACCAGAAAGACGCGAACCGAAGTTACCGCTAGGCTCGAGACAGTTGATGTTGTTTGAACCGACGAAGTTCTGCGCCAGACCAATGATGGTTTGCTGCAGAGACTGTTCACCGTGGTGATAGGCTGCCTCCTTGGACACATAACCGGCCAGTTCAACAACCTTTTGATCGTGAATGAGGTTTTGCTTGAAACAGCCGAACAGAACCTTGCGTTGACCGGGCTTCAGACCATCCACCATGGATGGGATCGATCGAATGTTGTCCGCCATACTGAAAAGAATGAGTTCGCGATTAACGAAATCAGTGTAGGAGATTTTCTCGGTCGAATGGTCGAGGTAGGTGCCCGGCTCGCACTTGGCAAGCCACTCTTTACGAGCGTCGGCCTTCTTCTTGGAGAAAGCCAGCTCGAACATTTCGGATTCCTCTCTGGTCATGACATCGAACTCCTTGAGATGCTTGTTCAAGTTGGTGAAGTAGATCTGGGCATCGTCTGTTGTCGAACTACCCAAACCCTTGAGATACTTGTACTTCCATCTGCGCAATTCGTTCTTGTGTGATTCCTTCCATTCCTCGTACTGGGGCAAGGTAAAGAAGCCTTGTAGCCTTTGAGGCTTCCTCGGGTTGGGACCCTGCCACACCTTGACGACGGGTGTGATGAACTCCTGGAAGAAATTGGGAATGCGCAGGAGGGATGGGAACTGGCACTCAAAGAAGTTGATAAGAAGACCCTTGATATGACTACCGTCAAGATCCTGATCAGCCATGATCATCAGATGGCCGTATCGTAAGTCCTTCGTGTCGGTGTAGACTTTTCCGTGCTTGAGACCAAGGAATTTTTTGATGTTCTCAACTTCCTTGTTCTTCAGAATTTGATCGGCGCTGGCGTCACGGACGTTCAGCATCTTACCACGCAGTGGGAAGACACCGATACGGTTAGGGTCCAAGATAGCACGACCAGCGACAGCAAGACCTCTGGCGGAATCACCTTCGGTGAGAATAAGGGTGCACTCTTGCGAATATTTCCCACCGGCATAGTTGGCCTCAATCAGCTTGTCATTGCTGATACGCTTTCGCTTGCTGCCATCGTTCTTGGCCAAGTCCTTGTCTCTCTTCTTGTCGGCAAAGCTCAACAAGTTGTCAATGGCCTCCGACTGTCGGACTTTCTTGAGGAACTGGTCACCAAGCTGGCACTTGCTGCCGAACTTGGCGGGCTTGGTCGTCAACTGCTCCTTTGTCTGCGAGCTGAAGGCCGGGTTGTCGATCAGGCAGTTGATGAAGATGAAGAACTGGTTCTTGACGTTTGCCGTCTTGAGACCGTGTCCCTTGCCCTTCTTCTTTTGTAACTCCTTCATGAGGACTTCGATGATCTGATCGGCAATGTAGTTGACGTGGGAACCGCCAGAGGTTGTGGCAATATTGTTGACGAACGAGACTTGCTGGAATGAGCCATCCGAAACTGTGAAACCCACTTCCCATAGTTTACCCTCTGACCTTTGCTGCTCGAAGATGACTGTGGCAGGAGTGACGTCTTCGCCGTCAGCTACCTCATCACGCTCCTTGGCAATGGCCTTGGCGTACAGCCCGCAGTATGTCTTGAAGTTCAACTTGAGGTGTTCGCCGTTCAGCCAAACCTTGACGCCACTGACGGTACCTGCCATGTCGTAGACACGTCGATAGAGCAGAGCTTCAAGGTCATCATCGATACCATCGGCCATGCCGAACTTGCTGAAGTCGGGGCGGAACGTGATGCGCACAAAATCAGCAGCCTTGTTGGAGGTGATTTTGGGTGTTGACATGTTGCTCATGTTGTCTGTCCATGTCTGCTTGTATCTCTTGCCGTTGACGGAATCCTGGCACTCGAGCGTGAACTCTCGGCTGAAGATGTTTGTGAGCTTGGCACCGTAACCGTTGCGACCGCCGACCGTCTTCTTTTCGTTGTCATCGAAGTTGGAACCAGCCAGGAGATGACCGAAGATGAGCTCGGGGACATGGCATTTTTCGGTGCCGTGAATCTCTACGGGAATGCCCTTGCCGTTGTTCTCGACCGAGATTTCGCCAGACTCGCGATTTATCGACACCTTGAGGAAGGTCATGGAGCTATCTCTCTGGCTGTTATCGGCAGCGTTGACGAGAATCTCGTCGAAGATCTTGTAGAGACCGGGAACGAAGGAGATTTGGCGGTTTTCCATGAGACCGGTGGCCTTGTTGAATACCCACATCTTTTGCTCGGAGCGCTCGACGGAGCCGATGTACGTGTCGGGACGCTTGAGAATATGTTCGAGCTGGGTGAGTTTCTGGTACATTTCGGTGGCGGTCTTTGCAGCGCCCGTCTTTCTGGGGGCGACACTATCGATCTGCATACTATCGTTCTCGATTTCGGCCAGAGGCTTGCCGGCGGCCTTCTTGACCGGCGCCTTCTTCTGCTTTTTGGCATTGGGAGGGGTGTTGTCGAGAATGCCGTCGTCCTTGTTGCTACCAAAGGATCCGTCCTCATCCTCGCTGTCGGGTTTTGGTCGCTTCTTGCCAGCGGCCTTTGCGCCGGTGAGAGTAGTCTGAGTCAACTTCTTTGCGGCGGGCGCCTTTGGTGCGGCAGCCTTTTTGGCAGCGGGTTTCTTGGCCTTGGGCTTCTATATTGCGGGAGAGAGAGAGAAGGTTAGTATAAGACGGGGGTTATGGGACCTAAACAGGGAAAAGCAAGAGCGGAACAAAGCAAGCAGCGCGTAAATCGCATAAATCGCATAACGGCAAGGGGGGCTCGGTTCCAACCCACAGGAGCAGAAGAGATCATCACGTACCACCTCTGCTGAATAGGCGTCGGACTCCTCGAATACGGACTCGACGTCGGAATCCATCTTGGCGGTATCAGGCGTGATGGCCGTAGTAGTAGTGGTAGTTGTGTTGTTGTTGATGTGGTTGCTGTTGCAGTAAAGTGTCTAAGGGCGAGAGTGCACAGCGGCTGTGCGAGTCTGCGGCCTCCAAGACGCAGCAACGGTTGGTCCCAGGACGACAACAGGAGAGGCGTGCACATTCACAACGCGATGGGATTTGCCGCGACCGTGACGGACCAGGCGGACAGGGCGGCGATAAGGGAAGAGACTGATAGAGAGAAAGACCAGGGAGGGGCTGGGGGTAACCACGGTGGAGGAGAAGGGACCCTGGTGGTGGTGTTTCTTCTCACTTTCGTATTATTGTTTTGTTTTGCGGGTATAGTAGAAAACAATGTGAAGTAAAGGTGACAACGCGGTTGCAGTGTGGTGCAGTGAGACGTGGTTCCTGGCTGGAGATGTGCAGGAAGGAGGGATGAATGCGAGACAGATGGAGGGGTGGCGCGTCAAAAATGTTCAGGGCCCCTCGAGTCAAGACGGGAATGACAGTTGGTTGGACAGACAGTGACAGTGGTCGCTACAGTGGATGATGGAAAAGTAGGTAAACAGCGGCTGATGAGCACTCAGTGTTGTGCATAAACTTGCATTTCCAAGTCTCCACCGTCCCATGTCTTGGCGCGACAGTTGCGCGACACGACAACGAACCTGGAAGCGACGAACACAAGGGCAGTGAGCTCACACCTGGCAAGWCTTGCCTGGCAGGTGGCAAGGAAGAGCACCCCTCACGTGGAGATAAACCTACCACATCAGCCACCAACTCAACAACTAGCCACACATCTATACTACACCAGCCACAAACACCGTTCGTCGCCTCGACGTCTTGTTGCTCGGATGGCCGACCCATGAATGTCTCGGCCACTTGCTTCACTCGACAAGCTTCCATCGACCAAGTCAATTTCTGCCCATCTCTCAAACGTGTTCCGACAATGACGGTCAAACAAAAGTGCACCCAACCAAAGAAACGAGACTCGAGTCTGATGCTTTGTCGGCAAATCACCATCAACACCTCAGCCACTTCCAGGACCTCCAGCTTCCCACCAGACGAATGAAAGAAACTGAAACGATCCGATGGTGGTCTCCTCGTCGTCGTCTTTGTATCCAGGGCACCTGTTCTTGTGGTTCTGTTACCTCGTCTTGTCCCAAGCTGGGTTGCCGTTGCTCTCATCTCTCTCCCCGGGTGCATCATCCATGCTCATCCATGCTCTTCCTACCCATCACTTCTTACACGTTCGTGTCCAATTTCTCATTCCCACTCTCTCTTCCTCGCCCATTCGATGGCGGCCCGCCCAAGGTCTCACAAACAACGCGGCGAATGGCTGTGTCCCTGCGTCACAGAAGAGCACAAGAGGCGCAAGCGAGAGAGACGGGCTACGAATCTGCCTTCATCTGCCTTTTTGGAACCAATGGATCCATCCAGTCATCCACCTCCCTCTTCCCACCGGCTTCCCATGTCGTCACTGACGGCCCGTTACAGTACACTCAAGACACTCAAAAGCGGCCACGACACTGAGACCCTTTCACTCTGTCCTAGTCTGCACAGGGCAGTTACCTTTGAGTTCCGTTACTATTCCTGACATACAAGCCCTTGGATCACTTGTTCTGTCTTGGGATTTCCCCGAGCCCGAGTGTGGCCATGATGGATGCTTGGGTCTAGGGGTCGCTTCTGTGATCGCCTCTGTCCCGGAAAATCAGAAATCACTTTTCAAACAAAGCCCCGTCCTGTCTACAGCCTGCCACAGGTGTTCAGTCCTGCTTCTTGGCTCTGCTTGTCTGTTTTGGGGGCGCACAAAGCCCTCGATATTAATGAAGCCTCGAAGCAGTCGCTCCTTGCAAGGTCGTGCCTGGCATAAGGGGCATGCAATGGGCTCCCTGCAGCACGAGGTGGAAAAGGAGGACTTGCAGTGGCCTGTCCATCTTCCATCGAGCAAGACACTTGTCGAATTCTACACCAGTCCTTCTCTGCCTGACAAGTGTTATGGCATAATGCCCATCTGCATGCTGGGCCCTCATAGGGCGCTCATGGACCTGCCGTGTTGCTTGCCGCTGTCGTCGCCCCCCATGCGTGGGGCTCTTTTGCACGAATATGTGGCGTACGATACTGCACGGAAGCATGTTGTGTTACGACGTCGTGGGCCAGCCCCCGGAGACGGACAGCATCAGAAAGAAAATGCAAAACCAAGACAAAAACCACCTGGTCAGGGCTCTCAGGGCTCCCAGGGCATTCACGACAGTCAGGGCAGTCAGAGGTATACCAGGGTAGTCAGCTGAGCCATTACAACCCCCATTACAACCCCCAACACAGGGCGAGCGGGAGACAGGACGGCACGGCGGGATGGGCAGGAAAATGTCCGGGGTCAAATGCGTCGATCCGCAACGGAACACGGCTACATCAGCTTGCTCACGATGCACGGCATGTCCAGAGTCCTGGACAGAAGGGTTCTAGAGACCTCTTTCCCCTAGACCTCCTCATGTTCTGCCTTCCCTTCCGTCCTGTCAAAATCCCACGCCGTTCCACAAGGCTCATCTGAAACCGGAGCATGGCCATGAGGTAACAGAAGCCTTTGACGAGAGTTTGTCAGAAAGATGGGGTTCTTGATCAGTCCTCCTCCCCTCTCAACTACAGATCTCGACTGTGTTCCTCATATTTGGAATTTCAGACGCTTGCAACGTGCTATTGGATCATCGCTAAAGTTGGCTTGGGAGTCGCTTGCTCGGTGGCATCGGTGTAGCCATTTCTGCGAAGCACAAGTMCTGACATGCTAGACCATGTACATCTCGTCAAGAGGCTCTCACGATTCCCATGTCCAGGTTGGCGGGTGGTCTTGAGAAACTTTGCTCGGCTGCAATTCCCTCCCGAAGCGTATTGTTCTTTGACCTCAGGGGCTGATTTCAATCATCTTCAGCTTTGCCCGGCTTCTATTTGCGGGAACGCATCAGCCACGTCCTCACAAAATCGCCGACAGTGGCATCCATGGTCAATTTTGAGAGGAGCGCTCCGGCGGGCCGTTGCAGCAATCATGGCTGGTACTTTCACTACCTCCCGTCTCGGAAGCTACCCATCTCAGGCAGGCCAGGATTCTCAAGACAAGGTATCTTTGTCTATCCACTGGGCGCYGGCGAGAAGCGAGCGTTGACTCGAGCAATGCTGTCTGGATGCCACAATCTGTTGTGCTCACCTCTGCGGGCTCACAAGCCCAGCCAAAGGCTTGGTAGACGCCGTTGCTGTCTACCACACTCCCCCTTCCGGTTAATGCACCCAACAGTCGATTTCACGATTTTGCGTTACTCGCTATCTACTGATACTGCCCGCCCATCAAGTCTTCGGCGCGGTCCATCATCGCAAGTTCTCGCTCCTGCAGCTTTCCCCTTCTTGGCTTTTGGCTTGCTAGCACTTGATGCTACGCAACATCAAGCATATCCTCCCTAATCTGGAGGAYAGAACACGGACCCCAGAATTCATCAACCCGTACCCCTGGCCATATTTAGGGTCTTCCAATCGGGCTTTTTTCGCTTGTACAAGTTTGCAAGGATCGAGCTTGAGCTCGTGGAAGCAAGGGGTATCACTTGTTGCTCCGGTTGTTCTAAAATCGCCGTCGACAACGCAACACTGCTTGCCTCTCACTGCAGCGAGTACCTAATCTGCTCAGTCGGTCCAGGCCCAAGCCTAAGCCTGAGTGGTGATGTAAACACAAAGTGCTGATGGGCCTTCCTCGATGCTGACGCAAGTCTCTCGCTCCGCTTGCTCTTTGCTAGCGTGATATGGAAGCCATGACCACACCAGTCCCTCGCAAACGGTTTGTTACTTCGACTGTAATCCTACAGCAAGCCTCGTTGCAACTCTCCATGCCGCCTCGCTCATCTCATTTACTTGATAAGCGGGTGAACCATGGTCAAGGGGCCACGTGTGTCGAGTCAAGGGTGGATTTTGGGCTGTGATGGATATGCCTGAACGACGGTCAGTCTTTGTTCAACCTTCACCCAGTTACTTTGCCCTGGCTCGTCGTCCAGCGGTACATCCTGCAGCCATCCGGCACCTTRCCTTGTGGCAGAAGGACTCAACAAACCATTACCCTGCCGGCTTGATCTTTGACCGGTATTTGCGCCCGCCAAACTCGCCTGATGTTTTGCTTTGGTCACGGACATGCTGCTTCACCTCGCTGCGTGTGATCGTTCCCTGTCTTTGGGACCAGTGCCAGTCCTTTGCTCGGTGATATCCGTTCAAACATGACACTACGTCTGCTCGCCGATTCCCCTTTCTCCTCCTTGTCGAGCCGCTTGGACTCCGGTCGTGGGTCCTCTTCTTTGCCTTGTATGTAACGGCATTATAAACACAACAACGCAACATAGTCGGCCACGGTGGTTATGACGGAGTCGTTTGGTTCCTCCGGACGTCCCAAAGCCGAAATCAGGCCTGGCAAAACACGTAACGTTGAATCATTCTTTCTTTTGGCAGTGCTACCCAAGTGAGCCACTGTTATTTTTACCGCTACCGGCCCGTCACAGCGATTTGCGTTCCTCTGTCGGGCGTTCAAGCTGTGGTTTCAGCGTCACTTGCGCCTGTCAGTAATCATTTTGTGGCTTCACCTCGACCACCAAAAGAGCGGTGGACGAACCAAACGCTATCCTTGCCTCTGAAGTCGACTCCTGGGAACCCCAGACAAAGGAACTGCACCGAGACTGTCGAGCAACAAGACGGAGAGAAGGAAGCCGTCGGCCGGGGCTGCAGACCGCTGCATGGTGGAAGTCAAGGTAAAAGAGGGCCTTTGGTTCCTTGTCGTGTACAACAAGACACCCAGGCACAGCCAGCTCGCGAGAGTCTGGTGAGCGTTTTGTTGTTTGCGTATTGATGGCCAATTTGACCTTTACGCATCTGACTCCAAATATCAAGCGCCGTCCGAGCTATAACATCCTCAGCCCCATCCCATCTTCTCGCTTCATCCTTCCCTTTTCTCTCATCTCTCTACTCTAAAGCTATCGTTGGCTACAACACATCAGCTGCCATAGCTACATCGACCTGAACATCTTTCCCCATGATTTCGGTAACTTCTTTGCTCAACCCGACGCCGGTTGAGCCTCGTGTGGCTCCGGTTCCATCATCTTCC